>PKMM01011779.1:415876-516842 GCA_002933915.1 Eutrema heterophyllum
TATGTATTAGCTAGCCTATTTTTTCACTAATAATAAAATATATGCAACCTTAGTAACCTGTAAATTATATTCAGTTGTATATTTTATAATAGTTTGTATCGTGTTTTTTTGTTTTCTTACGGCATAATAGTTTGTATCGTTTATGTACAAACTATTTTTAAGAAAGACGGTACTTTCTTATGTTTTGTTGCTACCATTTTGTTCAATATCTCTATATATTTTTGAATAAAAATATATCTCTATATTAGTTGAGAAATGGTGATATATGTTTTTTGTATGAGACTAACCGGTTGTGAACTCATCAACGTAGGCAAGAGTTACAAGAGACAAACACGGAATATATAGGACTTTTACCTTTAGGGACGAAATAACCAGCGAGAGTAGTATCTTCTCGGGCTCCATGAGGAGGCATGAACGCATTAGCTGGGTGGAGCCGGAAAGATTCTCTGGTACAAGCTTTGATGTAATTGAGTTGTGGTATGTCCGATTCTTGGACAAGCCTATCTTTACCAACTACCATGTCCAGTTCATTTGTGGCTTTCTCAAGAACGTCTGGGTGATTCAACTTTCTCCGCTAACGTCCACTCCACGTTATTCATCGTATTGTCGATTGTTGCAACATTTATATCCTACATATAGCATAATATATGCATAAGAGATAAATTAAACCCTTATTTTCTTTGTAACAACTCGAAGAGTGAACATCACTAACCTTGCATTGAGCTCTAATCTCCTCACATGTGAATAAAGGCATTCCGTGGTCATCTTTTAGCGCGATAAGAGTATCGAGCCAATCTTCTTCCGTCTCCTTTCCACCTTTATTCCTCCACAAGTGCATTCTCTCGTGGATGATCGGGTCGTTGCACCGGTTGATAATATCAACTGCTTCTCTTACCTCCGCCTCATCTCCATCCTCTAAGAAAAGGGATGTAATTCGTTACCTTAAAGCTGGAAAAGCAATCAAGAGCTCGGTATATTGCGTCCATATGCTCTTTCTCTTTCGGCCCGAGTCCACCGTCTTCCGCCGGTTCATCAAAATGCCTCTGGCCAAACATCATCCTCATCATCACGGCGTGGCAATAAGTTAAGGCGGCATCCCTCACGTTAACGGGCTTCATCGTTGATCCTGATCCGTACAGATTGAAGACATACGTGACGATATTATCTGCTTCTAAGGTTCTATCACCAAGGGTCTTGTTCAATGTTGTCGGAGACATTAGTTTGGTGGTCATCACTTTCTTCATCAGCTTCCCATTCTCTCCGTAGGGAGACAAATTAACGTCTTTGTAGCCATGGCTTATGAGATTGCTCGAGTACGACTCCGATCTGTCTGCGAGAGCCTCGTCTTTGTCCCTAAGCACTTCTCGGGCAATCTTGCTTGAGGTTACGGTGATGACGTGGACGTGGGAAAAGCGATGCGCAAGCTATCTCCGTTTGCATGTCTTCCATGATGCGGTGGATCCACAGGTGAGTCGGCTGGTTCATGATCATGTCCAACAAGTTCCCAATGATTGGCCATCCCCGTGGACCCGGAGGAAGCTGACCTTTTGGTTTCTTGGGTCTTAAGAAACGTAGAGCGAGAGCCAGGACCAGCGCAATGGAAAATAGAACAATTGTGAAACTAGATAGATTCGGTAGAACAATTGTGAAACTAGATAGTACCCTGAAATTTACTTTACTTTTTTTTTTTTGGTTGCCAAACTTATACGGGTTCTTGGTATGCTATAATTGTACTTGGTTGTCAAAGATTCGGTAGTGTTTATTGGCACTTAGTGGTGCATTTATATAAATTTATGACCACCATTTAACTATTAGGGTTTGTTTTTAATCTTTATACAATCCATAAACTATTGTTGCTCTGGTCCCGGCCCTTCTGGTCCCGGCCCTTGGCATAATTAAGCTATCCAAGCCACCGTTTAGGGCATTCACTCCGGGGACATTTTTTTATATATATTTTTTAGTAGGCTTATATGTAAACAAAATTTATAGGCTATTTATAATAATAATAATATTGTAAGGTTTTATTAGCAATATTTACGGGTCTTTATGAGTTTTTTATGGGTATTTTATTATGGGTCTCTATGAGTTCTTTATGGATCTTTTATTATGGGTTTTTATGGGTCTTTATGAGTTCTTTATGAGTCTTTTATTAACAAATATATTGATTAAAACTCTCAAATTCTGTTTTAGAAAACAAATTAAAACTCTCACCAACCGGCTCAAAGACGATTCAGTTTCTCCTGTCGGCTATTGCTTGATTTTTTGAAAAAAATGGTGGATTGTTATCCTAACACGGAAATTGCTTATCGCATATTGTTGACCATTTCGGTATCGGTTGCTACTATTGAAAGAAGTTTTTCGAAGTTGAAGCTGATAATGAATTATTTGCTGTCTACCATGTAACAAGATATGTTGAATGGGTTGGCTTTGCTATCAATTGAGACAGCTATGGTTGAAAAACTTGACTATGTGAGTTTAATGAATGATTTTGCAAGCAAAAATGCAAAGAGAGTCATATTTCAACAATAAAAAAATTATTTTCACTGGTTTTTTTTTTTTATATACAAACCATCTATAGAGTTGGATTGTTTTAGTGTGATTTTGTTTATATTACTACTATTCGTGACTTTGGATAAAATATATAAAGGAGCATGTTTTTTAGACTCGTTTAGGGTAGCTAAAAACGTTGGACCGACACTGGTTCTGGTCAAAACTAATTGCAATATTCAATTTCGACTATTTTATCATATTATTATTTGTAATAGTTAGGTTCGTTTCAAATGATATGAATGTCATATTACCCACCAAAAAAAACAAAACAAAAAAACTATTTGAAGGTCATGAACAATTTTTTTTTTTTTTTTGACATGACATGAGCATTTGTTTTATTAACCGTGTATTTGATGCGTTAAAAGATTTTTCTATAGAAAAAATAAGGGTCCCAAATTTATATACATACCGAAAACAGTATAGTAGTAAAATGATTTTGTCTGAATGGGAACTATGTTCATTTTACACCTTTCTATTAACATAAGCCCCTTAATTAAAAGTTAACTTTGTCTGCCTTTACCAAATGATAAACGATGTTCTCATCCTAGTGGTTGGCAATCTTTTAATTTCCCAAAATGTCCCCAACCTTTTAGGCATTATTTTTTCCTTTTTCTTAACGAAGGAAAAAATCGTGAACTCCATTCTCTCCTACCATTTTTAACTTTTTTCTCAAAACCCTAATTAGTAGCCAAAACTAAAAACATCAATGGCGGCGGTAGAAAATACTGTAAGTGTTTAGCCACAGATCAAGTGCATGATAAAGAAGGGGAGAAGATAGTTTTTTTTCTTCTTCTGATCAATATAAACCCTAATTGACGGTCATCGCTATATCCCAATTTTTTTTGTAAAATTATCTATGGCCGGAAAATACCACTAGTGATGATTTGACGGTAAATACCACTACAAAAAAAAAAGAACATGTACGTAGCGTTTAAATAATGTGTTCCGTGGTTATTACCAACTTATAACGGCTCAAGACGGATCAAAGATAAAATTTACAACGGTTTGTAACTAGACTGTCAATCACCACTTTATTACGACCACAATTAAAAAAATTAGAGAATGCTTCTGAGATATTTGGTAGATACAAACTTGAATTTATGAATTATTAATCAGAAATTGAGATTATATCTAAAATAATATACAAATAACATAGACTAATCTATTCATTGACCATTGTTATATAATCGAACGCCTATAAACCTTAATGGTATTTCAACAAACATTGTAGCATTGACTATCCTAGATAATCATTTTATAACCCTCGAAAAAAACGTTTACACACTGTTGTTGGACTTTAAAAATTAAGAAGTTCTAGAAGTTCTTAATATATGGAAATGTGAAATGACCAAAAAGATGCCAAGTCAGATTAACTCGTATGACCTCTTGTACTTTGGTGTTTATTCATTGTTATTTGTTAATATCCCAACTACTAACCAAAGCTTTCTTTTCACATACATTTTATATTTTCAGCTCTGTATATTGTTAGATCGGAGTGAGCAATTGCACATTGCACTTCTTAACAAAATAAACAATCGGAAACAAGATATCTTATATACAAAAGCTTCGAATGGTCACCATTAGAAGAACAATAGGAATGCGAAGAAAAAAAATAAAAATAAATAAAATAATAGGAATATATCGATGGAAAATATTTTTGTTCTATTGTTTCCTAAAAAAGAATGAAAATGAATCATATGTAAAAAAAAGTTACTTATAAATAGTGTATTTTTTTAGAAATGAAGAGGAATATGTACAAAAAAATTACTTATAAATGGTGTATTTTTTTTAGGAATGGTTCTTTGGTTGGTCACCATTTAGCCAAACATTGTAACTGATTTAAGCAAAATTTGGTTTTCTCTTTGTGAGAATGTTTTCCGCATATCAAACACGAAGATGGGCGTCATGAGTGTTCAATTCGGATTTTAGTTCGGTTTTGGATTTTTTTATTTTTTTTTGTTGGGTTTAGTTTATATCAAAATAAAACATAATTTATTATGGATAGTTTGGTTCGGGTTCAGATTTGGTTTCGACTCGGATTCGGTTTATAGTAAAATATGTCTATAATTTCTGTTTAGATCGGTTTTTTCCCTTGGTTCTGATATGATCATGGCAAGCACCTTGAAGGAGGAGTTTGAAGCAGAGGAGCATGCAGCTGAGAAACCTCTGATCATTCCTAAAAGTCCATCGATTCAAGATCAAGAAGCTACACCAACAAAGACCAAAGTTCAAGGAGGTTAGTGAGCTTGTGGTCTAGTTTTGTACTCTTTTTCCCTATCTCCGTTTTTGTCCCACTGGGTTTTGCGGAGTAGGTTTTTAACGAGGCAAAGCTAGATCACTTCCATTTTGCTCACTCACCAACTTGAACCCATGTCGAGCCTCTGCTCGTACGAAGTCTAAAGGCCCAACAAGCTCAAGACTGAAGTGAGGTCCATTCACTACTATGGCTTTTTCAATCAAGTATCGCTGCTAGCTTACAGTGCCCCAGAAAACGATCTACCTATGGATCCAAAGCCCCGTGAGTCTAGTTTCCGAAACTATTAAGATCTCTCCAATCGGCCCAGTGAAACGCTCAGAAAAAGCCCAACAGTGGATGCGCGTCCAACTGATCAAGCCTTTCTCTGTTTTAAGTGAATTTTCCTTTTTCTTTTATTTTTGTCTCTCTTTTAATTTTTCCTTTTTACTTGGTCGAATTATTGGCCTATTTAAACTGATGTACGGTGAAGCAAAAGGATAACCTACCTCTTAATATTATTCAAGTTGGCGCAGCCGCTTTCTTTCGTTTCTTAGAGAAAACGAGTATCTTCTCTTCTTCTCTTCGAATCTGCTTGGTGAGTAACATCCAAGCTTCTGTTCTTCCCTGAGTGCGTAATATCTCAGAGAGAACTGAGGAATATCAGAGGCTTTCCATCACCTCTGTGCGACCTCTTCCTTCCACACGCCTTGAAGCAGCCTTGCTTGCAAGGATTATCCAGCAAGTTTCCAGTAACAGAGCGTCGACCTAGGGAGAATCATATCAGGTTCAGTTCGGTTTCAGTTTTTGGTTTTGCGGATATAGACAAAATGGATCTATTTAAAAATGGTTTGGTTTTTGGATCAGCTATTTCAGTTCGGATTGGATCTGATTGGTTAATCCGAATTAAATACTCCTAATGGTGATCATATTTCCTATCCACAATCGTTATATTATTTGTTATTTTTTTTTCCAGATTTGCTTTGGACATCACGGGATAAAACAAAAAGTCCTAAAAATAAATGATTTGAGTAAGACATATCTGAAAAAAATAATAAAAAAAAACAGAAATCAGGACAACAAGAAAATACAGACATATTATATTTTTTGTTTTTTTTTAAACCTTCCTTCCATATCTCCTCTGTAATTTTCGCCTTTGATTATTTTTCAAAATTTAAACTTTTGTGAAATTTGAGGAGAAACAACAACAGTTTGATATGATTGGCTTACGTTCATTTGATTCCAAGTCGACGATCCTTTGATTAGGGCTCTTGTTCGATCTTGCGCGATTTCGGGAATTTTTTTAGTTGTTCAATTGATTGATCGCATTTTTGTATAATGGGGAATTGCTGTGGAACGGCGGGATCGTTGATTGGAAATGATAAGCAGAAGAAAGGGTTTAAAGTTGCAAATCCCTTCTCGTCCGATTACGGTCACCGCCACGACGGCGATAAGCTTATTGTCCTGAAGGAACCAACGGGTCGAGAGATCAAGCTGAGATACAAACTGGGTCGCGAGCTGGGTCGGGGAGAGTTCGGGGTCACGTATCTGTGCACAGACAACGAGACCGGAGAGGTTTTCGCCTGCAAATCGATCCTAAAGAAGAAGCTGAGAACGGCGGTGGATATAGATGACGTTAAGAGGGAAGTGGAGATCATGAGGCATTTGCCTGAGCATCCAAACATCGTCACGTTGAAAGAGACTTACGAGGATGATAAAGCTGTGCATTTGGTAATGGAGCTTTGTGAAGGCGGCGAGCTTTTCGACAGGATTGTGGCCAGAGGGCATTACACGGAGAGAGCCGCAGCTGCGGTTATTAAGACAATCATGGAAATTGTTCAGGTTCGTGAGGTTTTTCATGTGTGGATTTTATTGCCATTGTGCCTGTTTTGGACATTATTGATCTGTAAGATTGCTTGAAAGGCACTTCTTTTTTTTCTGGCGAGGCTGACTCAAAGTGCAATTCTTGGAGATCTTGGAGATCTTGTAGATGCAAGAGTAATGTGTTTTTATTCCATGTGTGTTTCAGATGTGCCATAAGTATGGAGTAATGCACAGAGACCTAAAACCTGAGAACTTCTTGTTTGCAAACAAAAAGGAAACTGCATCTTTGAAGGCGATTGATTTCGGTCTCTCTGTTTTCTTTAGACCAGGTAATGTATCATCTTGGATGCCTGCTCGGAATTGGAAGCAGTGTTTAACCCGCAAGTGTTTTGTTTGCAGGGGAGAGATTTAACGAAATCGTTGGGAGTCCTTACTACATGGCTCCCGAGGTATTAAGGCGGAGTTATGGACCAGAGATTGACATTTGGAGCGCAGGCGTAATTCTTTACATATTGCTCTGTGGTGTTCCACCTTTTTGGGCAGGTTTAGTTTTGTCAAATCATTTGCTTTGTGTCAGTCTTTGTAGAGCCATACCTCTACAAAAGATCAAATCATTTGCGTAATGACGCCTTTCTTGTTTGTTTGCAGAAACCGAACATGGAGTCGCAAAAGCAATTCTTAAATCTGTAATTGATTTCAGAAGAGACCCCTGGCCCAAAGTTTCTGCAAATGCAAAAGATCTGATCAAGAAGATGCTTCATCCTGACCCAAAGCGTCGTCTTACAGCTCAACAAGTGCTTGGTATCATCTCACTCTCAAATGCAATTGTTTTTTCGTCCTCATATGGAATCAATGTTAAGACTCGATCATCTTTGGTTTACAGATCATCCGTGGATACTGAATGGTAAGACTGCTCCCAATGTATCATTAGGTGAAACAGTAAGAGCAAGG
This sequence comes from Eutrema heterophyllum, assembly GCA_002933915.1. Lineage (NCBI taxonomy): Eukaryota > Viridiplantae > Streptophyta > Magnoliopsida > Brassicales > Brassicaceae > Eutrema > Eutrema heterophyllum. The sequence continues at coordinate 423,435 of PKMM01011779.1, forward strand.
CTCAAGCAATTCACTGTTATGAACAAGCTCAAGAAAAGGGCACTCAGGGTATGTACTACCAATCCGTTCTCTTGAAGACACATTAGAAATTTTGTATCTGTTGAGAGTGCTTAAGTTAGTTACGTGGTTTTATTACGTTCCTTACATAGGTTATCGCTGAGCATCTATCGGTTGAAGAAGCATCCGCCATAATAGAAAGATTCCAAGTAATGGACACAAGCAACAGAGGAAAGATTACCATGGACGAGCTAAGGATCGGATTGAAAAAACTCGGGATTGTTGTTCCCCAAGATGACATTCAAATTTTGATGGACGCGGTAAGCTACTAAGAAATTACTTCCAATGCTGATTCAAAGTTTATCAAACGCAATGAGCTGAATCGGCGGGTTTGTTATATAACAGGGAGATATTGATAAAGATGGATATTTAGACGTTAATGAATTTGTAGCCATATCGGTACACATCAGGAAGATGGGAAACGACGACCACTTAAAGAAAGCCTTTACGTTTTTTGACCAAAACAAGAGTGGCTATATTGAAATAGAGGAGTTACGAGATGCTTTGGCTGATGAGATTGACACTACTAGTGAAGAAATTGTCGAAGCCATAATCCGTGATGTCGATACCAATAAGGTTAGACCCATTTGAGAATAAAAAGTGTTGTGGTGTAAAAAACGCGTAAAAAGACTAGAAATTTGAATGTTCTTGAACCGCAAACTTCTGCAGGATGGAAGAATAAGTTATCAAGAGTTTGCAACAATGATGAAAACGGGAACGGACTGGAGAAAAGCTTCGAGGCAGTACTCGAGGGATCGGTTTAACAATCTTAGTCACAAGCTGATGCAAGATGGGTCCTTGCAGTCTAATGGCAATACAAAGTAGAGCTTGATACCTAATCCTCAGTCTCAGAAGATTGAATTGAATCTGAATCGAAAGGAAGAAAAATATTTGTTCTTTTTTTTTTCTTAACATTCTCACAACTTCTTGTTAGTTTTGACGGGTATCAATTGAGCTTTAGCCAGTTATCTTGCTGAAAGATCGAGCGAGAAGCCAGTTTGTATAGATAAATTAATTGTATGCGAGGAAAATGAAGATCATTATCAATGTTGTTTCTTGTGAATTATGTAATATTCATTATTTTTTATTATCATTTAACAAACTATTTGATTTTCCTTTGGTCAAAACAAATTTGGTTTTGCTATGGTTTAGTGAACTAAACGACATTTTTTCGTAGGTTAGTAGGTACTATTGATCGTACCAAAAGGTGAGCGTTTCTATGGCTCCAAATGGTATCATATTCTAATGCATGTGGATCACTGTATCTGTATCATATCCACAATGACGATTTATAAATGAATTTAGCAATATAAGTAGAATGTCTAACATGCAACACATAGATAGACACCGTAGATAGGCTGTTAAGGATAGAAGAAGGAAACTCTTTATTACGAGAATATCTTGTGTCTGTAGTTTCTGTATGCTTCTCCTGTACAAATTTATATACGTATGTAATCTCTTTCAATATCAATAAGACTTACTTTCTACATAGGCAAAGGAAGTCATGGCTTCGAATTTTTTGGTTAACTACTCTATATTAAACATTTTTATGATCCTTTTAATTTAAGTTTAACAGACCAAAATAAGTGCAATATCTCTCTGTTAGCTTAAACTCTTAACTAACGGTGATTGGTTTGGTGATTTCCTCCAATTTCCATAAGTATGGTCCGAGTTTGATCAAAAATACGAGGAGAAAGTCATATGTACGTAGTATTTTTTGTTAAAAAATGTACGTAGTATTTCTACGTTCATAATTTAAGATTTTGTTTTTTTTGTTTTTTGTTTTAAATTGTAGCCGAGTAGAACACCTGATGCAATTTTCCAAAATAATATTACTATATTTATCTCAACTCAATCCTTGACACTATGCATTTATCCACAACTTGTCGTGTAAATGCGATATCTCTATAATATTATTTAAGAAGACATTTTTGAAAATGAATTTTTTTGTAAGTTATTACATATAATGCAATTACAAATAAGAAAATGTAATTAAAATATGAAAATATATAATTGTCTTTTAAAATTATTGATGAAAATATGGAAATTATTTATTTATCATTAAAGAGGTTGTTTACTATTTAGTTTCTTAATTATTTTTAACATTATATATTTTTAAATAATAACCAATCCATATATATTCAAAGAAAAAAATCTATTCGAAATCTTGCTATAATTTTCAATATAATTTATTATATTTTATTTGAATATATATCAAAATAAAAGTTGAAAAATATTTTACTATTTTTATAAAAAATTAGACACCAAAAAATTGATTTTTTGTAAGAGTTTGTGAACTAACCACAAAACTATAGTCATTAAACGGTGCATATTAGAGTTATGTTTTCAAGATTATAAGTTTTGCGGATTAGCCTGAATAATATTTTAGTCTACTGCAAAACGGGTTAAATAGACAAATTATTCCGTTTGACAATTCTATCTATAATCGTGAGTTAGACATATTATAAAATTTAAATAAAAATAATTTTTCTTAAATTTCAAAACAATTTCTTTAAAAAAAATTATTTCGTCTTATATAATTAACACGAGTTAAATCCTCGTATATAAATAAATAGGCGACTGAGACTTGTGATTTGTGGCCATTCCATAATTTCCGTACCAACCAATTTAACAGATTTTTTTTTTCCCGGTCAAAACAGAAACTCTTTTTATATTTTAAATTGATATAGTTGTACACAACACCCCTTCCTTAACTTTTATGGGCGTTTACCCGTTTCGAAATATTTTTAAAATAAAAGTTCATTTAATTTTCTCTACTTATTATATCCTTATATCAGATAATATCCCGATCCACACTTTACCAAACTATTGATGTCTTTCTGATTTGTGTGTAAAAGTTTCTGGAAATTCGAAATAGTATCATTTGCAATATTATGCATAGGCGGCTGAAGTTTGATGATAAAATTTCCTGATAAAATATTAATTTACCTTTAACAAAAACAAATACTAATTTTCTGTTAAAGTTGTTTATCTATTAAAATTTCAATTTATATATTATTCATGAGTTTTTTCTTTATATATTGTATATTATATGCGTGTGTGTGTGCACGATTTTTTTTTTTTACATTTTCAAAACCAAACCAATCAAAGAATCCTATTTGCATTTCTCTGTTCAGAATATTACAAAATATAGTTAAATGCCGTTTTCTGTGGATATCCATATATTATTATTTATTCCCTTCGTTCCCATACTAATTAAAAATAAATATATAGAAAAATTAAAATTATTTTGAAATTACAACATTTTAATGAAGTTATATTTGGTATTGTAATTTTGCTTTTAAAGTGTATGTAAAACCTTAAACTTCTATCTTAATAGAACCGAGGGAGTTTTTTTTTTTGTAACCGTGGATATCCATATATTGCATAGACATAGTGGGATATATATAGATCCTTATCCAATTGCCAAAGCAAATTGTGAAATATTATATTATTTATTGTTTGTAGTATAAAATTTACTTATGCAACAAAGAATATGACATATTGATTACATATATACCATCATAATGCAATGTTTATGTACTGAACTTGGGAGAACATGAATTATTCTATTATTCTAATATAATCAACCAAATTCAAACGTAAATGTCTTTGCTATTTATTTTTTAATTTTTTTTGCAATATCACGGTGTAGCTCGTGTTAGAATTTGGATTTCGAATCCAAACTTTTTGAACGATAAAAGTAAAAAATTTAACGGCACACACGATTTATAATGGTTCATATATTTAGAGTTACATCTTCTTCTTTTTTTGTCGTTGCAGATTTCATTGAAGTCAAATTCGGAATTTGCAATTCTTCATTTTCTTTTTTTCACTATACGAGGAGAACGTTAGAAACGAAAATGACGATAAATCATAAATGAGGAAGAAATACCCCAAATATTATTAGAGTATTTTTAATGAACCTCTTAATTAAAAGATTACAGCGGTCCCATGTTGACACTTTACTACACATGCATGAGAAAGAAAAAACAAAAGGGAATACGCAGAAGAATAATTAGTGTATTGAATCCTAAACATCTTGGAATTTAGAAATTCAAAGGATGAACAAGAACCTATAATTAAGGAGTGGTATAACAACGACCAGGAAAATTTCCCAGAAGTCATGCTTTCGTCCATACCTTTGGGTCTCTCAAGCAAGCTTCACATATGCCTCGTGATGTATGTTTACTTGTATTTAATATTATATATATATATGTATTAATAGGCGGCGTCTAAATGATATATTTTTATATAGTCGATAATCACCTATCGTTACGTACGTTGGTTTTACTTTTTATTCAGAAATATATGTACGGGCAGTAGTTTTCCCGTTGTTATTGGAAGTTCCATTTACTGTATTAATTTGGTTAAGATTTTTGAATCCGTAACTCAATTTTCTTTCTGCTGTATCGGATTTCGTTATTGTTATAAAAGTTGTTTGATGTTGGAATATTAAAGTCGGACTAGAAACTTCTTACTAATTTTGAGGGTTCATGCTTCATGCATGATTCCTAACTTTCTAGAAACAATAGATGGGGTTTTACTGCTCAATATATCATGGGCTAAAAACACGTTGAAACTTTGACCACGTACGTGTTAACTTCAAATTTATCAACCATGTCACAAATTAAATTGAGTAATTGCATTAGATGACTATAAAACACACAAAAATTAGGTGGATGACCATTCACTGTTTCTTACACTATTCAACAAATTTTAAGACAAATTGTAAATTTTTGTTTGATTGTTTTTAGTTTTTCATTTTTTTTTCATTTTTCATTTTTTTTTTCTTATGTGTTGTTTGACATTCGATTTCTTATTCATGTGTTTGTTTTTGTTTATTCCAACTCAGATATGAACTTCCGATGAGAATTCGATGTCGGCTTGGTTTTACGCTGATCCAGTCACCTCGGCCTCGCCGCCGCTGAGCGAAGTTCCCTTGCCGGCTGTCTTCGCGAAGTTCCCTTGTCGGCTTTCTTCGCGAAGAAAATCTGAATATGGGTTTGATTATTTTTTGATGTTCTCGATGTCATCTTCGATTGAAGATTCAAGGAGATAAGTTTGTTGTATCTTTGAAATCTGAATTAGTCTTTAAATTTATTGTTAGACCGCTTACATATTTAACGCGTTATATTTATCTGTAGCGCACTACAAAAATCAGTAACCTCTCATTTTTCGGACCATCACTAAACAAGAATATCAAAGAGAAGAAATCTAGTTGATAACATTATGATTATGTAGTTAAGTTTTCAGTTTACCAGTTAACAATATTGATTACGATTAATAAGATTCATTACACTGATAACATTATATTGGATAGATAACCACAATGTTAACAAAGTAACACGATTGTTACCCGATAACATTATTATTTTTGAACAACATGTATGTTAAAGATACAATAATTAAGTTACCGTGCTAAACGAAATGTTAGAGGTACAATAGATAATTTAATGTGCTATAGTAAAATATATCTTGCTATGAGCCAAGAGAGAGTCGCGGATCAGAACTGAGTTGACTCGAAGCGTACTAAGTCAACTCAGTGGGTTGGGTTTGAGCTCAACCGAGTTGGATGGTCCTCTCCACGTCTTATAATGGAATAGCCACAATGACTCCAATGGAAGGAAACTATTGGTCCTAGTCTTATTTTTTCTTTGAGCTTCAGCGCAAAATGTTGTTCTCTGTGAAGAACAAAGAGAGATTCCCTAGTGGATCTGAACGGAGAAGACAATACATGTTTTCATCTTACACTCCCAAATACCTTAACATGAAAATTAACAATCAATGCTTGAATTATCCAATCAAACAAAAAGTTATATGTACACTTACATGTTTATATGGTACAATAAATGAGTTACCACGCTAAACAAAAAGTTAGAGGTAAATCTACATGTTGTATATATGATACAATAAATAATTTAACAAGTTACAATAACATATAACTTGTTTTGAAATCACTACATTTTAGAAAAAGATTTATGTTCCTACTAAGAACAACATGTAAGTTAAACATACAATAATTAAATTACCGTGTTAAAAATAATATTAGAAGTACAATACATAGTTTAATGTGTTACAGTAACAATAGGTTCGATAGATAACCACAATGTTAACAAAGTAACACGATTGTTACCTGATAACATTATTATTTTTATCGCTAACGATATCGATTTTGACTGATAACATACATATACATATACATATATGCCATCATCATATCTTGAAAATTGATAACACCATATTTTACATAAATTTAGGGCTTTATTTCATATGTTTTGATCTCACATTGTATAGTTTTGAGATGTTTTCATGCATTTAGGGTCCAATTGAGTCTCATTGCATTTTAGATGTCTTAGGTTAGTTCTTACATGTGTTTCTGCATGATGGAGCGTTTTTAGGTACCATTTGGAGCTTATGGAGGCATTAAGGAGCTTGGAGGAAGATCATGGTGGCAAAATGGACCAGTTTGGAGCAAAATCAGAGTCTCATATCGGGCATCTCACATCAGGCAGCTGCGGCCGATGTGGATTTCTCCGGACCAAAAATGCAGAGTTCATATGAAGTGCTTTAACGTTCGACTCACATGAAGAGTTTTTGTTTGGATTTAGCCTTGGCAGTCTTCATTAAAGTCGTAGATAATTGAGTTGGCTTTCCAATGGAAGCGGTTTGAGCTCATTCCAAGCAGTGGTTCAAAAGATACGTCAAATATATCAAGCGTATGTCCGACTGGCGCTCAGACGAAGCAAAGACAGAATCCTGCATCGAGCAGCCACATCGGGCAACTGCGCCCGATGCAGCCTCATCCGTAGCGAAATCAGAAACCCACATCGGGCAGCCATATCGACCAGCTGTGCCCGATGCAGACCATTCAAGACCCCTATTTATATTTAAACACTTGAGACATTTGTTGTTTTGTTAAGTTTTCTTCTTGTAACATTGGGGGCTCGACCCAAACTCTCTCTTTTGAGGGATTTGGATTGTTCTTCATACATATGCCAATCTAGAGAAGATTTCTTCACTCTATCTTTATATTATGTTTATTTGATTCTTGTTCTTCATTTCTATGTCTTTTTCTCTTGTGTTCTTCATGTTATTGTGAGTTGACATTTTGTTGGATTTTGGATTTTGCTTGATTTGGATGGTTTGATGGTTGATTGTTGATGCTTAGGACTAGATAAACATTTGTTCTCATGTTAGGAGGGATCTTAATGCTAGAATCGAATTGACAACTCATTTCTAGAACTTAAGACATTTCTCGCCCGGAAGGTGTTCGATGAAATGTCTAGAAAACTTCTAAGCATGCAATTCAATTCTTAGCCAATGGAAATTGATGATTAAGGTGAATTGTTGACTTGTATGGACTAATGCTTAATGATTATGGATCATTTAGTTTCGAACGGAAGTTCTTGATAACTAGATGATTTGTAAATGGATTAGTATCATGGAAGTGAACTAATCTACTTGTGTGATCCATGTCATAAGAATGAATGTGCATTGAATCTTTAGGCATCATTAGTCAATTGCTTTGATGGTTAGATAATGGTGATTTAGGATGATCTTGGATGAGTCTTTCACTTAGGTTGGTTCTTAATGCTAGATTTGACATGATAAACCGAAATCTAGTACTACACCTTAGATTAGTTAGATTTTTGGTCTCATCCCATGCATTAGGGATAGATTCGAGTAAGCGGTGTTAGTACTAGATTAGGATTGTTCATTCGTTTCTAGATCTTAGGCATTTCACACCCGAGAGGAGTTAAATGAATTGCGTGACCCGAACCTTTTGTGAGCTATGCATATCCTAGCCAACGGAAGTTGATGTTTAGGTTGTTTAGTGAACTAATTGGAATTGTTTCTTAATGCTTGTTCATTATTTAATCACAAATGGAAATTTGTTTTTGATTAGATAATTAACAAGGTGATTAGTGTCATGGAAATGGATTAGTCATATTTGTGAGTTCCATGTTCTAAGATAGTGATTAATGCTTCCAAATGATTCATTGTTTGATTGTTACTCATCTCATTGATAGCTTAGTTCATGATCCAACATTTTAGTCTTGTTTTGTTTTCTTTCTTGCATTTTGATTTTTTTCTTTTTATAAATAAAAAAAAAACCAAAAAGATTTGCTCTAACTTAAGAAGTTTCTTGCATTCTTAGTGCTTCAATCTTAATCCCTTATGGATTGACATCTCAAGTACTATAATGACATGAGTACACTTGGGATAATTGACACGAAAATATCTCGTATCAAAAATTCACCGCCGAATCGTCACTTCACCATCACCATCATCGAAACTATGGATTTCATCGAATCTTTGTCGGATTTGCTTCCTTCACCTTCAAAGTTTTTTTCGTTCTCCTGCACCATCATCCCATATCTCATCTCTGTTGTTTCCGGTAGAAAATCCCATTCACCGGTGTCGGATTTTTTTCACATCCCCCGAACAAACCTAACAAGTGAGAACCTCACCACAATAGAGAAACCAACAGTGAGAACCAACAGAGCAAGATACATTGTTTAGAAACCCTAAACATTAAGCGCAAATAATTGATCCGTTAACCAAACAACACGAGTTTTATCATCAGTTAATGCTCATAATTTGTTCGTGCATACTAGGAACATATACTTACAAGCATACATATGATGCAGTCCAGTTGTCGAAGCAATCTTTTTCCATATCTGAGCATTTTAATGCTCTTTTGAGTGGGAACACAAATGTGTGGTCTACATTTGCTGCCTCTTAATATGAAAACCTACGCCTCCCTAACATCATCATTGCTTGCCCTATTTCGCACAAATCCAGCCGACATGGCGAGAGTTATTGAGGCTATTTCGGTCATTTCCGATAACCATCAGTACAGTCCTAAGTGTTTTACGCAACACTTTGGTTAGTTTCTCAATTTCATACCCATTTATGGCGGTTGACTCAATTAAATTTCCACAACTAAAAAACATGTTTATAAGTTATAACCCTTATGTCTCACGTGCTGCGCCTAATTTTGCTTCCCATACGCCATACGTGTGCCGTGCAATTTGGTTGAACCCTACGACATCGTTTTATCTGGAGCATTTTGTATTTCATTTAAATAATACAAACTATATATCACTAATTTATACTACTATATTCTCTTACCACTTTTTTTGGGTAAAAATATGATTTTCTTTTACTAATTTTAACCATACATCTATCTTTTATCATTATTTCTTGAGATAATTGCATTTAAGGTCATTTTATTAAAGTTTTCTTTGTTGCCATTTCTTTTTCTTTTATTTGTCTTTATTTGAGTAAAAAGACGTTTTTTTCCTCCCAATTCTAATTAGTTCGTGTACTGTAGAGAATGTGGATCGCCAGGGACAAAACCGAAAAAATCGCGTGTATACAATATCGAAAGTGTCAAATTTGCACAAATTTTCAGAAAGTGTTAGAATAGTAGAAAAAATAATTAAATGACTCAACATGCAAAAACTTCTTACTTTTTTTTTTGTGTGTTTAAAAGCTCCTTATTTCTTTTCCGCCTTATTTTTTTGTTCTAATCGTTATATGTCATTAATCTATCCGTTTTACGAAATCAGATTCTTAATTTTCTATCCAGGCATTAATAAGTTAAACATCCTCCGGGTTACCACTTAATTACGTGGGGGTGATGATATGACCAACTTTTAAAAAAAAAAAAAGTATGAACAAATAAACATGCATTTAGTAGTAATCATCAATGACTGTCCGACTTGAGAAAAAGAAAAAAAGAAGTTTTATCTAATATGACGTGGATATTTTGACCATATAAACGCCAAATTTCATTCTTTCAGGGAAGCAATGAGATCAAGAAGGAAGAAAATGCGGCGGTCACGTGAACGGTAGTTATCGCCATTTCAACTAAACCTTCACGAACATATAAGTTCGCTTTTTCTTAATTTGCTAAAATTACGCATATCTCTATAGTACACGAAATTACGACTTTTTTTTTTACAACAACTCCTATTTTTCGTATTGTGTATTTCGCACGTAAATTTAAATTTGTGGGGCATCAGCGGTAAAAGTGTAGTATCATCATCATACGGGACAAATAGATGATTTGGAAATTAAAATTCATCATTTATTCGTCATAACCTATTTTTTGTAGTTTAATTTACATTTTTCTTGTTACGATCGACCAAATAGATTCAATGTAAATTGATCATTTTTATATTGTAACATATAAACATAAATACAAACACACATACAAACTAAGGGTGGACAAATGAGAATTCGGGACGGTACCACAAATTTGCGGGAATGGGAACGGGACGATACATTGGGAACTGAAATAGTAATCCCATTTGTGTCTCATATAAATTCTGGGACATGACAAGAACGGAACGGAACATAATGGAAATAAAACAAAAATTCTCAAAAAAAAACTTAAAACATGACAAATTGACAATCACAATTCGTAAAAATCTAAACATATTTGTCAAATTTAATAATTATAAATTTCAAAATTAAAGAAAAACCAACATAATCAATTTAACACAAAACCACATAACCATAATAAAATTAAAATACGTTTAGCCATTCTCAACAGTGTCGAGGTTTGGAATTCAGAAAGGTTTCAAAATCATGTTTATGTAATAAGACAAAACTAAAATTTTAGTAGTTTTGGTAACATACTACTGTACTATTAGAATTAGGACATTAAATCTCACTATTTCCAATTTCTAACATATATTCAATTATATATAAGATTATATAGTTAATATATAATTTGTCTCGAATGGGACTTCGGAAATTCTCGTTTCCGTCCCATCATGTTCCGTTCCCAAACAAGAATCTATAATCGTACAATATGGAAATGTATTCCCATATGGGATGGAAATTCGAAACTGAGAATGGAACGGGACGGGACGAAAGACATGCATTGTGCCCACCCCTAATACAAACGCATAAAAACACCCGCTTAAATTTTAAAATTACTTAAACATTTGTCTGAAATCAGAAATATTTGTGATTATTCTTATTTAATATATATATATTTTAACTCATTAAATATATAAGAAAAAAATCTGACCAAAAAACATATAAAAAACTGCACTACATACATATTCTGCTATGACAAACATGTATAGAAAGCTGGCTAGCGATTGTTGATTAATGATGATAGCAATGTGACTGATGACTTATGATGAACCATACTAATTTTCAAGTTCCATAACAAATTTAACTGTTACAAATTCATAGCAACATCGATCATATTTAGTGAATGGCCATTCAATTTCCTGAATAGAAAAATTATACAGAAATGATTTTAGTCAATCTATTCAATAATCTAACTGAGACTATAATAATAATATTAATAATAACTACAATTACCTTAAATCCTTAGGCGATGTTTCTTGCAGAAAATACGACAAGCATGGTCTCGCTAAGAGACAACAAAATCTTTGAATAAATTAATCAAGAGAGAGAGAGAGTAAAAACATGAAACTCTAAAGGAAGGGAAAAAAAAAGGATATATTAATATAGATACCTAAAGTAGTGTTTACGTGACAATCTCAATTTCACTCCATACCTCGAACTCATTCAAGCATAAGAAACCTAACTTTTATGCTTGAATGAGTTCCTTTTGATTTGCCTATAAATACACGTACGCCTACACTTATCCAATTTCAAAACAAAGCAACACAAAGACAAGAATCACAAACATCAAACATTCTCAACCTATATATATACATAAACTCCCAAAAAACGACACGCATTCCTTTTCCCGAAAAAGACCATTTATACCAACCTCAATGGCCCGTTGTTGCAAACTTCTTACCGGTTTCCTATTATGGGCTCTTTTGATGCTCTCATGGTGCGAAGCTTCAAGAAGCAGCGTTAATGTATATGACCATTCTTATGGAAGGCTAAAATCCGATAGCTTAATCAAGCGTAGAGACGGTATCACGCATTTGAAAAGCTTCGTAAGAGCCTCTTCGCGGCCTCCAGCCACCGTTAGTGTTTCTGATTTTGGAGCTAGAGGAGATGGAAAAACCGATGACACACAGGTATATATAAATAATACACCTATTTTTCTCTTATTCTAAAACTGTTTTTAACGAAAATTTTGGATATTCATGTGTTTCCTTAATTATGACGTCGAAGCGTTCTGTTTAAAGAAAATTTCGTACATGACTTCTAAATGATTCGAGACTGTCATGTATATAGTTTTAAGTTGTTTGTACTAATGATCCATGCATGATCAGGCGTTCGTGAATGCGTGGAAGAAAGCATGTTCTTCAAATGGAGCTGTTAATCTCTTAGTTCCCGAAGAGAGAACTTATCTCCTCAAGTCTATTCGATTAGCTGGTCCATGCAAATCAATTCTTACCGTTCAGGTAATTAATTACAAAAATATTATTTGTTAATTTAACACGATCCTCTATGATCACACACATATATAATATGGATTTGAATATACAAATTAACGTTTGGTCGACAGATATTCGGAACGTTATCGGCATCTCAAAAGCGATCGGATTACAAAGATCCCAGCAAATGGATTACATTTGACGGTGTGAACAGTCTATCAGTCGATGGCGGCGCCACCGGAATTGTCGACGGAAACGGAGAAACGTGGTGGCAAAACTCATGCAAACGGAACAAAGCTAAGGTGTGTGTTCATTTAATTTAATTAATATACATGCATGATGCATCTACATGTCATATTTGAATATACTTTGAGTTGTACGATACAGAGTGACACTAATCTCTCTGTTTTTTTGTTGTTGTATGCAGTCATGCTCATCGAAAGCCCCAACGGTATGTTGAAACATATATGATTTCTTCATAAAACATTAATTAATAATGATGGTTTTGATCGCCATTGGACAGATCTTTTACATAAATATATTTTTTGTACGCAGGCTCTTACTTTCTACAACTCGAAGAATTTGAGAGTAGATAATCTAAGGGTGAGAAATGCGCAGCAGATTCAGATTTCGATTGAGAGATGCTCCAACGTTCAGGTCTCAAATGTCGTGGTAACTGCGCCTGCCGATAGTCCTAACACTGATGGTATTCATATCACTAACACCCAAAATATTCAAGTCTCCAAATCCATCATTGGAACAGGTAATTTATCCTTGCATCCTTATTTTTTTTATTCTTTCGTAAAAGGGTTGCTTGCTAATCAAGGAAGCTAAATTTCATGGCTTTATTATTATTTATGGAGATTGATCTAAAAGGAGTTTCTGAATGGTTTGCTTTTCTAAATAGGCGATGATTGCATATCTATTGAAAGTGGATCACAAAATGTTCGAATCAATGATATAACTTGCGGCCCCGGTCACGGTATAAGGTATCAAAGAATTGTTTTCAATATAACCTAAAGTTGTTTTTTCATATTATAATCGTCTAAATATTATGAAAATTTGATATTTATTTTTGAAATATGAGCAGCATTGGGAGCTTAGGAGATGAGAATTCAAAGGCATTTGTCTCAGGCGTGACTGTAGATGGTGCTAGGTTTTCCGGTACAGACAATGGAGTTAGAATTAAAACTTACCAGGTGAAATTCACAAATTATATAGCACCATCTAAAGTCTCAAATTTCCCCCACTTTATTTTTAATTTACCGTTTAACCCAATTTAATTCAGGGAGGGTCAGGAACTGCTAGCAACATTATATTTCAGAACATTCAGATGGAGAATGTCAAGAATCCAATCATAATCGACCAAGATTACTGCGACAAGAGCAAATGCATCGAACAGGTTCATTCGAATCTGATCAAATCTTCGAATTACTCATAATCATGGTAATAAATATTTTTGGATCTAATCATTAATTACTATATATTTTCAGAAATCTGCGGTCCAAGTGAAGAACGTGGTGTACCGGAACATAAGCGGCACGAGCGCATCGGACATGGCAATAACGTTTAATTGCAGCAAGAACTATCCATGCCAAGGAATTGTGCTTGACAAAGTGAACATTAAGGGAGGGGAAGCAAGTTGCAGCAACGCTAATGTGATGGATAAAGGCGCTGTTTCGCCTCAATGCAAATCCACTTAATTAATTAGTTCTATCAAACACACACACTTAGATACAAAATATAAGTATACGAAAATATGATGTATACATGATATACTTGTGGATATATACATGGAAAATGAATTAAAAGATATTTTCTAACTATGAAATGTTATAGCATAGTATAGGAATACATATAAACAACATGTTGAAGAGATTTGTTGTTTTATTGTATACTACATTACTAAATTCTTAGTCTGAATTTCATGAATAAAGGGATACGTTTTTAGTTTTAGTAAAAATAAATTTTTTTTTTTAACATGTTACATGTCTGTTGATCTATTCAATGATGTTACTTAGACCACATGATTTGAGTTAAATTGATGATACTCGATGAACATCTCTAAAACAGGCCGAGAATTATGTACATACAGTATAAACGATTTTTATCTCTAGCTGTCTTACAAACGGGCCGGGAGTTACATTTGTTTATTGGGCCCATAAAGCTCACTGATTATCGGACTCTGCTATTCCGGATACCAAACAAACCTTGACAAGGGCCTTTAGAAAACCCTAAATTCGATTTGTAGCACCTGAGCAATATATAGCACAATTTGCCGCAGCTAGGTTTTTTTTCTCTTTATCACGCGCAATACATCGCAACGATTCAATCCTTAGCTCTCCGTAAACTTCGACAATGGCGGAACGTGGTGGAGAACGAGGCGCCGAGCGTGGTGGCGACCGTGGTGGTTTCGGACGTGGTTTCGGAGGCCGTGGTGGTGGAAGAGGTGGTCCTAGAGGCCGTGGCGGTCGACGTGGAGGTCGTCCCGCAGAGGAGGAGAAGTGGACTCCAGTGACCAAGCTTGGTCGCCTCGTGAAGGCGGGAAAAATCCAAAAGCTCGAGCAGATCTATCTTCACTCACTCCCGGTCAAGGAGTATCAGATTGTGGATCTCCTCGTTGGTCCTACATTGAAGGATGAGGTGATGAAAATCATGCCGGTTCAGAAACAAACCAGGGCCGGTCAGAGGACGAGGTTCAAGGCCTTTGTTGTCGTCGGAGACGGAAATGGTCATGTTGGATTGGGAGTGAAGTGCTCTAAGGAGGTTGCTACGGCCATTAGAGGAGGGATTATCCTCGCGAAGTTGTCTGTGATCCCGGTGAGAAGAGGCTACTGGGGTAACAAGATCGGGAAGCCACATACGGTTCCTTGCAAGGTGACTGGAAAGTGTGGATCCGTCACCGTGAGGATGGTTCCAGCTCCAAGAGGTGCTGGTATTGTGGCGGCTAGAGTTCCTAAGAAGGTTCTTCAATTCGCTGGAATTGATGATGTTTTCACCTCCTCCAGGGGATCCACCAAAACTCTTGGCAACTTCGTCAAGGTTTGTTCTCTCTTCCTTCCTTTAATCAGAAGCCATTGACACCTTATTTGATGAAATATATCTGGGGAATATAGCTGTATTGATGATCGAAATAATAAGAAATGTTCGTCTCTTTAGTCTAGCTTACTCTCATAAGCTGTTTGAATAATCGCTTAGTGCCATTTTTTTTATGGCTATATTGTGAAGTAAATTAGATGTATTGAGCTTTCTGTTTGTCATGATGTGCTTGTGTTTATTGAAGACGCGATGAGTATGAACATCATCAATCCTGATAGAAATTTCAATGCAGTATTCACTTGTAACCTACCTATATGTCTTTTTCTTTTCAATATCTTCATGTATTGCTTTGTTATATTGGTTTTTTTTTTTTTATAATCATAATTGATTTATTTTTCTGCATCATGATTTGCAGGCGACCTTCGATTGCCTTCAGAAGACTTACGGATTCCTTACACCAGAATTCTGGAAAGAGACAAGATTTTCTAAATCCCCATACCAAGAGTACACAGATATCTTGGCCAGCAAGCAGGATCTTCCGAGCAGCAAGGCCATCACTGAGGTTGAAGACCAAGCCTAAACACCTTGTCTTCATTTTGGATTATCCTTCATGAGTTGATTTTTGGCCGAACCTTGCTAGTATATGTTTTGCTGGATTGCACCTTATGTTTTATTCTCTTCCAAACGGTTTATTTTTAAATTATGGATGATAATGTTCTAGTTTTGCCTTTTTTTTTTCTTTTTGACTTAAAGCCAAATCCAGTTTTCTATTGTGGGTGCCAAATTGATTTTCACCACTTCTTCTCTACCTCTTCTATCTAGTTTATGATATATCTTGTTGGGTTTAATGAACCAAAATGTTCAACAACAATGCATGATGTTCTTCTAGTTGTAAAAAAATCCAGGCTCTAAACTTCAAATTCTTAGAAAATAAAGCTCTTTGAAGTTTTATCATATCGTTTACTCGAAATTTTTTCATTTGACTGATTATAAAAAATGCAGTGACGGACCAACATGCTGAATGATTTTAATATTTTTTTAATTGGCAGCTAATATTATTTTCCAGATCTGACTTTGAATAGAAGAAGGATAAAAAAGTTGACGTTTCCTACATCATATTTAAAGGCTCTCTCGGCTTCTGCGAATTTTCTGGTCATTCTAAATCCGCGGAATCTGATTTCTTTTACCGGAGCTTCTCCCTCGCCGGGAAAGCCCTAGAATTGATTCCAATTCTTTCGGACTTTTATTATTGTCGGAAGTCTTCGAATCCTGGGAAGCTCTCGATTTCAATGGGGACTCCGGAATTTCCAGATCTGGGGAAACACTGCTCCGTCGATATTTGCAAGCAGATCGATTTCTTGCCCTTCACCTGCGACCGTTGCCTCCAGGTCCCTCTCTCTGTCTCTGTTTGAATCATTCACATGCGAAAAATCGTCTTTATGTTTGCTGCGAATAGAGTATGACTCTGACCTTATCCCATGCCTTCGATCCTGGGATCTACGATATCATCTTCCTTATTCTTTTCTCGTTGGTTTCGTTTCTGTGTGTTTAGGACAAAGAGAAGAATTTCCGTCTTTCTCTAACACTAATCCCCGCGAGGAAATTGATCCTTTTTTTTTGTGCGTTAAACCACAGCCTTTTTACATGCGACTAGTTTGGTATAGGATCGAGTTTAATTGAGTCGACTTTATCACTGGAATCCTTTTGATTACCGTTAGGTGTTATGTTAACTGTCATTTGGAGCTTAAATATCGGCATTTGGCTAGTTTTCCGCAGTTGTTGTTAAGTGGATTAAATAGAGAGTTTTTCAACATTTGCAGTCCAATTTCTTGATTGAGAAAATGAGCACTCTGCTCGAGACTAACGCAATGAGTCTTGTCTACTTTCTTGATTCAGAAAAGTTCTGCTCAAAACCAAGGCAATGATTCTTATCAGCTTTCATGGTTCGGTTGTTTGGTCTCATGCTTCTGCAGCTTGCCATTCAAGATTTGATTTTTGTTTATAGCTTGTGTGCTCGATCTGGTTTTCTCTGATTCTAATGTCGAAAAATATGTCTTTGGTCTGGAGGAGGAATCTTACATTGAGATTTTTGTTTTCCAGGTCTTTTGTTTGGATCATCGAAGCTATATGAAACATAGTTGTCCAAAAGGCGACAGGGAAGATGTAACCGTGGTTATCTGCCCGCTCTGTGCTAAAGGAGTCCGGTTAAACCCAAACGAAGACCCAAATATAACATGGGAGAAACATGTCAACACCGACTGTGACCCATCAAACTACGAAAAAGCCACAGAGAAGAAGAAATGTCCTGTTCCAAGATGCAAGGAGCAACTAACATTCTCTAACACCATCAAGTGCCGGGATTGCAATATCGATCACTGCTTAAAACACCGTTTTGGACCTGATCACGCTTGCCCTGGACCCAGAAAACCCGAATCAAGTTTCCCATTCATGGGTTTCTTGGGTAGTAGTAGCAGAAAAGAAACTAGAACAACAAGATCCAACAAAGCTCTTGCATCAACTTCATCTACTTCTTCTTCTTCAAGATGGTCAAATCTTCTATCTTCAGCAGAAGCAGGAATTAGCAGACTTGGTAACGACATCAGCCATAAGCTTCAGTTTTCGAGCAGCAGCAACGATGGTATCGTGGAGGTGTGTCCACAATGTGGTGCGAAATTCTCTTCGGTTGCCATTCTTGTGGAACATGTAGAGAAAACGCATGAGAGGAACAAGAAGCAGAATCATGGCAAAGTCACGGTCGATGTTTGCCCTAAATGTAGCAGAGGATTCCGCGATCCAGTGGATCTTGTGAACCATATCGAGAGAGATCACCGAGGTACTTCCAAAGCATAGAGCGTTCACTCACATTTCTTGTGAAGTACTCAACATCTCTGTATTTTTTTTCTCTCTCTTATTTGATTGAAACAGCCAAAGAAAAAGTCACATTCTTTGATCTTTATTAAGGTCGAGGACTCATGTCCAGAAATGTAGACCAATGTTTTACATATCCTTGGGTGGTTTGGTTTTTCATGATCATAGGCTCTTATTGATAACAAAGTAGAATCGTGGAGTAAGAAATTAAATTTAACCATGGAATGATACAAGGTTAAAAAAAAAAAAAATCAATTTAAAAGTTGAGCACAATTTCCCTTTTCAGAGTTTTGTGATTAAAACAGAAGAAAGGATTTAAAATTGTATATTCCACAAAATGTTGATATTGTCACTGGATTATCAATTCCGTTTTTCTTATGTATTCTTGAGAATAAAAGATTTTAAATCAAAACTAACGCCTTGTTATTCAGCAATTTTGTAAAAAGAAAGAAAGTTTCACATGTTCTTATAAACGTTTTTTGTTTTGTTTAGGGGGTCAAGCTATTAACATGTTATTTTTGTCAACTGACGTCATCATTGGCGAGTTATCCGCGGGAAATGTTACCCATTTTCCGCGGTAATTAAAAACAGAATTGCCGACAAACAGCTAACTTAACGGTGCAATAAACGTAATTAATTTTGTCACAACTTTTAATTCTTGTATGTACTATTAAACGGATCTTGTCGAAAGAATTGGATTATAAATTTTGATCAAGAATATCTTTAATAAAACATTCGGCTTACAGTTATACCAATTTTTTTAATTAAAAAATAGGTTACTTGACTCATTGAAGAGTGAGTCATCCCATTGACTTTGTTCTACGAATTTCTTTTAGTATATAAATTAATTTCAGGGCACTAAAATGTAACTATACTTTCTATTTCTAAAATATTCTAGATCTCCTAAACCCTAACCGCCGCCCCCACCCCTACCCCTCCCTCGTTCGAATGGAGACAGGGATGAAGATGAAGAAGAAGAAGAAGACGATGATGATGAATTCCTTAACGGAAGATCTATGGGCAATTATACTAGCGAGATTGCCGCTGAAGTGCATCGCCACTTGCAAATTGGTATGCAAGCAATGGAAATCAATCGCGAGCTTTTCCTCTCTCACTCTCAAAGGTCGCTCATGTGGAGAAACAGATCTGAAGAAGTCTTCTTCCTCAAGCAATTCATCAAGTTTTTCTACATTCCAAAAGCGTCTATTATTGGTGGTAGTAATTAACTAAAAGGTCATCATCTATCACTCTAAGCTCCGAAAAAAAAAAAATATTCTAGATCATACCCACACACACTGTACGAGTAATTAACTAATTATAGAACAATTAAAGATTATGTTTGCTTTATTTGCACTGTATGAGCTGGCGAAAATGCAATAACTACCCCAGGCAATTATAAAGAAAAAAATCAGGAAAAATAAAATAATTTTTATAACTAAAGCCGCTGTTATTCGCATCCGACGGCTGAGATGATTTCCTAGCTGGAAAAGGTTCAAAAGTAAATAAAAATGTTATAGCAGCAACGAAAACGAAACGGCAGAAGGTGGAACCCGCGTCGTGCCGTTGAAACGTATCTGAGGAAGGAAAAAAAAGAAGAAGATCATAGCTGGAAGCTTGCCGGACGATCCGGCGACTAAATTCTACTCAGAGAAACATTCATAGAGATAGATATTCGACTTTTCCGGTGCGTTGCCGATCAATTTTCAGCCACCGTTTGGCTTATTTGAGCTTTGATCTGAGGTAAATTGATGTTTTCTTTGTGCAGCATTACTTTTGGATCAATCATGTCATCTAAATCATTGATTTCTAGGGATGTGACGATTTCAGACTTTTTAGGTTATTCATTTTCGGCGGATTCTGGATTATACAATGAATGGGATTTTCGTCTCATCAATTTTCTGTCTCTTCGATTTTTGAAAATGTTATCTTCAATTTTTGGATATTTCAGGCGAACGCTTGAGTTTTAAGGAGTGCCCCTCGTTTAATCGTCGAGCTCTGTTTTCCTTCTTGCCCGAGGAAGCTCTAGGGCTTTTTCGGTGGATCAAGAGGGAGGAGATACTTGAGATATTCAACACGAATTGTGTCAGTGGGTTTTGGGTGCTCGAATCTGGGTTGAAGAATGAGCGCAGTCTCGGGTGTAATCTCGAGGCAAGTTTTGCCTGTTTGTGGTAGCCTTTGCATTCTTTGCCCTGCGCTGCGTGCAAGGTCTAGACAGCCTGTGAAGAGGTACAAGAAGCTCATTGCTGATATTTTCCCTCGTAATCAGGTTGGTTATTTACCCATTTTCCCCTCTTCTATTAGACTCGTGTTGACTTGTTTGCTTCTTGTTGTCTAAAGAAGTTGGATTTTGATTCCTTTGTTGTTTCTTAATTAAACTTAGTCTCTTTCGACAAGTTCGTATTATTGAGGGTATGGCTGACAATTGCTTGCTTTGACTTACATTGCCATGCTATTGGGAAGACAAAATTTGCTAAATCAGCCACTCTTTGGCTGAGGTGAAATTTTGATGATGAAATCACTAGTTCTGCAATCTGTGTTTCTAATTTTTCCTTAGTGGCATAATTTTAGTTTTTAGTCTTGCATGCTTTCCCTTCTCTATGTTAAAGCTTGTCGATCTGCATTTCATTTTGCTTTGAGTCATTGTCTAGTATTGAGACATTATGTTCTTTGGTACTATAATAGAAACCGGGAGCTTCACTCTTGGTTATCTTGGTGGTGGGTTGGTTAAACTTACCAATACTTACGAATTCTGACAGGAGGAAGGCCCAAATGACCGGAAGATAGGAAAACTATGTGAATATGCTGCAAAGAACGCTGTGCGTATGCCCAAGGTATAATTTATCTCAAGCCAGGTCCAGGCACACTCATTTTTTAAATCTTATGTTGGACTGGAATATTAGCAATTTCTTTGACATTTGATTTGGGTTAGTTCATATATTTGAGTCAGATTACTCATTATAGCAATGCTGTCAGGTTTCTTTTCTCCCAAATTTTGTTCTCTCTTGTGTTGTTGAAATTTACGATTTTCCAGATATCAGATTCTCTCGAACAAAGATGTTATAAGGAATTGAGGAATGAAAATTTCCAGTCGGCAAAGATAGCCATGTGCATATACAGAAGGCTTCTGGTCACTTGTAAGGAGCAAATGTGAGGTCATCCTTCTTTTGCTTTCTTAACAAACACCTCAGATGTTCTCTTTTATATCCAAAATATTCTATGGCTTAACATAAGAAGCCAAAAAAAATTACCAGAAAAATGTAACCTATCACAAGAGCAAGAGTATTTTGGCATGTATAGGTAACTTGATTATTTTTCTTTGTTCTTTTTCCAGGCCTCTTTTTTCTAGTGGTTTTCTAAGGACGGTGCAAGCTCTTTTGGATCAAACTCGACAAGATGAAATGCAAATAGTTGGATGTCAATCTCTTTTCGAATTTGTAAATAATCAGGTCAGCTTCTTACTTTATAGATTTCTCTCTCTTGTAACCACATGTAAGGGTGCTTTCGAGAGAATGGTTAAAGACATAAGAAATAATGAAATAGCATGATTGATTCATGCTATCAAATTTTGCAGAAGGATGGCAGTTCCCTGTTTAACTTAGAAGGCTTTCTCCCAAAGCTGTGCCAATTAGCACTGGAAGGTGGGGATGATGACAGGTCGCGGAGCCTGCGTGCAGCAGGACTTCAAGCCCTTTCAGCAATGGTAATTCGGTTATGCTGTTATGTTACTCTAGATACTATATTCTTCTAAATTGTAAATCTACAAGTATCTTCTGATGCATTCTGGTCTTTATCTATTTCTAGATTTGGTTGATGGGTGAATACTCTCATATTCCCAGCGACTTTGACAATGTAAGTAGCTCTCAGGTTCATGCACAAGTTTCTCTTTCTTTTTTTTTTTTTTTTTATCTGCTTTCCTGCATTGAAAGAAATTGATTTGTGGTATCCAACAATGAAGGTCATGTAGCTCATGCAGATTCCCTCATTAATGTTCCTTCTTGGAGAACGGTTGTGAACTCTGTTAGATTTGCTTTCCAAATTTCTTGGGCAAAGGTTTGAAATACCATAACAATCTACAAGTTGTGGTTAATTTATGTAGAATTGGGGGGTTGGATCGTATTGGTAGAACTTTGTCTTAATCAAGTTTTAGGTAGTACATGTTGATATATGTGAACTGATAATACTTGCATGACAGGTTGTCTCAGCAGTCTTGGAAAATTACGGTCACCCCAAAAAATTAACAAATGCTAGTGATAGTGGCAGAAAATGGGTGGATGAAGTCTTGAAAAATGAAGGTCATGTAGCTCATGCAGATTCCCTCATTAATGTTCCTTCTTGGAGAACGGTTGTGAATGACAAGGGTGAACTAAATGTGAAAATGTAATTTCTTCTCTCGTCAGTTGTATTTACGTTTGCCTTTTTGGATCCTTTTCCTCTCTTCAATATATCTTTTCTTTTTCAGGGAAGATTCCTTGGACCCTAGCTTTTGGTCCAAGGTTTGCCTGCACAACATGGCCAAGCTAGGTGAAGAGGCCACAACCATGAGACGTATACTCGAGTCTTTGTTCCGTTACTTTGATGAGGGATATTTATGGTCAACGGAAAATTCGATTGCATTACCAGTTTTGAGGGATCTGCAATTTTTAATGGAAATATCTGGTATTACGCTCTCAATAGTTTTCATTCAGCCCTTCCCGCATGATCGGTGCTCTGAAATAAATCTGCAATCTTGCAGGGCAAAGAACACACTTTCTACTGTCCATGTTAATTAAACACCTGGATCATAAAAGTGTGCTTAAACAGCCAAGCATGCAGCTCAACATTTTAGAGGTTACCTCCTCCCTTGCTGAAAATGCAAAAGTTGAACACTCAGCAGCAATAGTCAGTGCAATAAGTGATATCATGAGGCACCTAAGAAAATACATGCATTCTTCTCTAGATGAAGCAAATCTGGGAACTGAAGTAGCAAACAGTAACAGAACGGTCAGTGTAGCTGTTGATAAGTGCCTCGTCCAACTAACGAAAAAGGTATATTACTACCATTCTTAAAGCGAATTTTATATCTTTTTCTTCCTCTTCAATATATTCATCTTTAAAGACATGTGAGGCTGATCCGTCAATTTTCAAAGGTTGGAGATGCTGGCCCCATCCTAGATGCAATGGCTATGATGTTGGAGAATATCTCAGCTGTCACAGATGTAGCAAGAACCACAATTGCTGCTGTTTTTCGCACTGCTCAAATTATAGCCTCTATACCAAACTTGTCATATCAAAACAAGGCAACTTTCCAGTACCATATTTTTTCTCTTGTCGTTGAGAGATTAAACCAATTCTAATGAAATTGCTAAGCTTTTCTTACTCTTTTTTCGTTTAAGGCTTTTCCCGAGGCCTTATTCCATCAGTTACTTCAAGCTATGGTCCATCCAGATCATAAAACACGGATTGGCGCCCACCGTATATTTTCTGTTGTGCTGGTACCAACCTCAGTCTGCCCCCGTCCCTCCTCAACCACTACTGCCCTTAAGAAAGGAATGGGTCTTCCTCGCTCACTTTCAAGGACCGCGTCTGTCTTTTCCTCCTCAGCAGCCCTTTTCGAGAAGCTGAAGAAGGACAAATTTTTGTCAATTCTAACTTCTGATCAGAGCCAAAACGAAATGCCTGAGGAATCTGGAATCAGTAGGGGGGAAATCCTTGACAGATTGAAGTCTTCATACAGTCAGGCATATAGCACTTGGAATCAACCAGTGACCTCGGTAGCAGATAATTCTGTGTCTCTTTTAAACTCTGAGCTGGTACATCCTTGCAACTTTTTTTTGTGTGAAAAAGCTTACTAGAAGAGTAGTACATTTCCTATTGACCTTAAATGTGACCCTAGAGGCCTCTATATATGTAGGTCAGAAAAATATCCCCAAGGCTCTCAACTTAGTTTCAGGATGGTACCAAGAGTATAACTAATAGATGAATACAAAGTAGTCTCTTGAAACCACAATAGTTTTTGTACACTACTCTAACTATGGTTATAATTATATACAAATTTAGTTGCAGCTGTTACATCTTGATTTATGCTAAAAGTTCTTAGGTACACCTTGGATCAGTCTCCACTCTCTAATTTCATTACTTATATGCTCCTCAGGATGCTGTTTCTATAAGGCTAAGTAGTCACCAGATAGGTCTTTTGCTTTCATCAATCTGGGCGCAGTCCATATCTCCTGCAAATATACCAGACAATTATGAGGCGATTGCTAACTCCTACAGTCTTGTTTTGTTGTTCTCTCGTGTAAAGGTAATATATATTTCATATCAATACTTGCTGCTACCTCTGCATCTGAGTGTTTCTTATTGTTTTTAAGATGTATGAGAAAAGTCGGACTAGATCTCGTTATGAATTATTTGCTTACAGATTTTTGTTAACATATCAAAAACTTATTGTCTTTCAGAATTCAAGTCACGACGCTTTGATTCGAAGTTTCCAAATGGCACTTTCTTTGCGAGATATTTCTTTAATGGATGGAGGTGAGCTTCCACATGTTTTGAGCCTTTATCCTTGGTTTTTGGTTTGGAAACTATGATGTAGACTCTTATCTAACGTGTGTCATCAATTTGAAAGAAAACATATGTGGCTTTTTTTTGTCACATTAGAGGAAAGAACAGTTTCTTGGTTTCTTGGAATTTCGTAGATATATGCTGAAGTAAATATCCGTGTAACGAGGGAGAGCTTTTTTTGAACATCTTCTTAAAAGCTATTGTAATACTTTGAAATTCTGCTTCAGATCTTTTGGGATGTTAGCCAATTATTTCTACTATTTTCAGGACCACTTCCTCCATCGCGACGAAGGTCACTCTTCACTCTGGCTGCATCAATGGTTCTTTTTTCCTCAAAAGCATTTAATCTTTTTTCTCTGGCGGATTTCACAAAAGTAGCACTTCAGGGACCAAGGGTACGTTAATAAAAATGTTGCCACGTTAATGTTTTTCTCTCTTGGAATTATTGCACGCAACTCAATTTGTTACGCAATTTTATCGAGCTCATGAAAGTCGCGCCAGACTTCTATGCTCTATATTATCTATGGCATGACACAGAGAGAAACAATTTCCCATTTTTCTTTAACTTCCTCTTCTCCCTGATTCAGCTTGACCCATTCTTGCACTTGGTTGAAGATCACAAGTTGAAGGCTGTAAATCCAGATCAGCTGCTGACAGTTGCGTATGGATGCGAAGAAGATGATGCTTCAGCTTTAGATACTCTTTCAAACATAGCAGTCTCCACTGAGCATAGCAGAGGAACCCTTGTCTATGAAATTGTCAAAAGCTTAGAAGATATGTGCAATGTAAGCGTTTCCTGTCACTACCTCCCCACTAAACCGCTCCACCCGAGTTTAGCTTTCGGTATTTTGGTAAATCAATTGATAACCACAGTAAACTATTTCCAGTCTGAAATGGACAAAATGCGGGAGCAGCTGCTCACTGAATTCATGCCGGATGATGCATGTCCACTTGGAACCCGCTTTTTAGAAGACACCCAGAAATCCTTTCAGGTTGATTTCGGAGATGTTAAACCTCAAAAGGTACTACTAGCTCTTCTGCTTCCCATAACTCTTAAAACCTTGAGATGAACATTTTGTTGAACCTTGGTCTGTATCTTCAGGATGCGGCACTCTTCTCTCAAGAGGATCAAGAATTTGGAGATGGAACTGAAACCGTTGCAAAGAATAATCCTGTAACAGTTGCTGAAATCCCAGACCTCCTAACCGTCAATCAAATTCTAGAATCTGTAAGTTACATGATCCATCTTCCTAGAATTAGATTTCAAAGTCATCCCCAAGATTAACTTAATACTATACTTGTTTTGTTTTGATCGAAGGTCGTAGAGACAACACGTCAAGTGGGTCGAATTTCCTTCCATACTGCAGCCGATGCTTCATACAAAGAAATGACGCTTCATTGTGAGAATCTGTTAATGGGAAAACAGCAGAAGATCTCGAGTCTTTTGAATTCTCAGCTACGACATGAGAGTGCTGTTAACTGCTCTCCACGACAACAGGATGAAGAGATTAAGATCGCAACTTTCCATCCTATGATCAATTCAGCTTTTCACACCGAGGTATGCCTTTTCATTAGATTACTCTCTTTTATATTGTGTACTGAATTCAGATATCTGCTGACCAATTTGGTTTGATATTTGGTCTTGAAACCAATCCAAGGCTCCGGTTTTTATCTTCCAAGACTCTCTCATCATTTTTTTATTGATTAATAAACTTTGTTTAGGTCGAAGTCCCTTTACTGGCGAAGGAATTTGACATGAAGTCGCCAAGAACACCAATGGGAATGAAATCGCCACGAACACCAGTGGGAACTATACAGACACAATGCTATTCAGAACTCCAAAATAACCCACAAGCATATAAACTACCAGCCTCAAGCCCTTACGACAACTTCCTTAAAGCTGCTGGCTGTTGATCATCTGGGAGGATTCTCTTTGAATTCAGTCAAGAACTCAAAAACAAAATAGGTTTGCTTGGTTTTCAAAGTCTTTGACTTACGTTTTTTAGTTTCCTTAGCATCATAAATCGGAATAATCGCCGTCGTGCTATACTTAGATCATTCCCTCGTAGGTTTCTGTTCCTATCTTCTCTTTTGCTTTTTCACTTATTCTTTTATCCAATTCATTTGTATCTTCTTGGTGTGAAATGTAAACATTGAAAGAAGCCATCTGGTGTTCACGTGGTCTTGTAATCTAAAGATTCTTTGATTCTACAGACAAAAAAAAAAGGGGCTTTGTTGAACAGTTTGAGCAAAATGTATTCTGAATTCATCTATGATCCAATTTATAATTTGTGCAATGAGATAAGCAAATTAACCATACGCGAACAAAGATTACAATTCATCATAAAACTCTATATAATACACATTGATGAGAGAAGCTCGCATACATAGGAATGCGTTTTTGTATATGAATGTCACAAAAGGAAACTATATATCACCATTCATTCTCTCATTGGCTTTGCTTAACCTCTTGAAGCATTTCAACTACTTTCTTCATCTTTGGCCTTTTTGCAGGTGTAATGTCTGTGCAAAGCAATGCAACTTTCAGAGCTGCAAGCATCTCTCTCCTCCAAGCAAAGGACACGGTGCTAAGCTTGGCATCAAGTATCTGTTCCGGTGTTTCTCCTCTCGCTGAAGCTCCATGGACCCATTTCACCAAATCCACTCCTTCACCAAACTCTTCCTCGACCGGCGCTCTTGAGGTTAGAATCTCAAGCAACACGACTCCGTAGCTGTATACATTCCCCGGTGCAGTCACTTGCATTGTGTATGCATACTCTGAGGGTAAAAACAAGGAAATGTGTTGGATTTTATGAAGTTATTGGTAACAAAAACTAAGACTTTATACCTGGAGGAATGTAACCAAAGGAGCCAGCAACTGAGCTAATACTTGCGGTGCCCCGGGATGGATCTAAAAGTTTCGATATTTCGATTTCCCCAAGCACGGGTTTGTAACCAGAGTCTAGCAAGACATTGCTAGAGGAAACATCAAGGTGAATAATGGCGACATGGTGGAGAAACGCTAAGCCTTCTGCTACTCCAACGGCTATGGACAGTCTCATTGGCCAGTCGGGTTGGTACTCTGGTTTCTTGGTGGACTCATGAATCAGCTGAGCTAAGTTACCATTAGGTAAATGCTGATGCAACAAGAGAGCAACATCGTCATATATAACAAACCCGATCGGTGTAACCAAATGGTCATGGCAAAGTTTGCTGAGTCTTTCAAGTTCTCTGATCATCTTGTTCTGATGGTGCGTTATGGCTCTATCCATAGACTTGAGTTTCTTCACTGAAACAATCATCCCCGAAGGCATAACGGCTTTATAAACCGAACTGAAAGTTCCCGTGCTGAGTTTATTTGACTCCTTCATAGTTGCTTTCACAACTGCATCCAGATCAATTCCCTGTTTAAGATTCTCAAGGAAGACATTTCCCGCTATAATTGCAGGTTGCTCATCCTCAACGTTTTCTTCAACATCGACGTTTTTAGCCGCTGCTTTCTCTTGTTTCTCCCTCATCATGAAGAGAATAACCACCACAGTGACTGATACAAAGACAGCAACACCCGAACCAATCACTGCAAGCACAATCCTGTAGGAGACTCTGTGATTGTATCTCAAATGTTCAAGATCATCAGAATATCCACACGAAGAGCTCAATGGCGCTCCACAAAGCTCTTTGTTTCCTGAAAAGCTCGAATTTGGAGACTTTTGAAAGGGAACAAAGACTGGAACTGGACCATTCAAGAGGTTGTTTGAGAAATTAACCTCGATCAAACTCATCATACCTTTTAGTAGTTGCGGTATGGATCCTGTCAGCAAATTGTTAGAGACATCCAGTGACACGAGCTTGTCGAGCTTTCCTAACTCAGGGGGCAATGATCCGTGAAGATGGTTGAAACTTAAGTTGAGTGCTATCTGCAAATTCCTCATGCGACCAATCTCGGGAGGAATGGGTCCCGTCAAGTAATTTCGACCCAATTGGAGCTCAAGCAGCTTCACACAGTTTCCAATCTCATGTGGTATGTCTCCTCTTATAGAATTCTGATCAAGGAGCAGATACTGAAGCCTCGGCATGCTGCAGAGTTCCTTAGGGATGGTGCCGTTGAGTCTGTTGTTACTCAAATCGAGCTTGTTCAGGTTTCCGCATCCGATAAACGATTTAGGGATTTCCCCAAAGAGACTATTCCCTGAGAGAATCAGCTCTTGAAGATTCATGAGCTGACCAAGCTCTGTTGGAATGGTTCCAGCGAACCCATTTGCAGCCAAATTCAGCAGAGTGAGATTAGAACACTTTGAGAACTCTGCAACAATCTCACCTGAGAGATGGTTATTGTCTGCTTCAAAGTAGGCAAGTCCACTGATGTTCCCAATTGTCCTCGGAATGACTCCTACAAGCTCGTTATTCCCAATCCTAATGCTCGAGAGGCCGCTACAGATTCCTACTGCTTCAGGGAGGTCACCGGTCAATCTATTTTGTGTCAAGACCAAAACTTTAAGCTTCCCTTTCTCAAAAATCCCCTTTGGAATCTTCCCCTTAAGCTGGTTTGAATGAAGATTCAACAATTCCAATTCGGAAACCGAACCTAACCCATTCGGTATATCGCCTCCCAATTCATTCTCATAAGCTGTAAACACCCTGAGATTGCTCAGATTCCCTACCCAGTGAGGTATAGAACCATTTAAGCCATTTCCAGAGACCTGAAATTCCTCTAACCTCTCTAGAACCATAAGCTCATCAGGTATCTCTCCCACAAGCAAGTTATTGGAAATGTTTAGTGCTCTAAGGCTTCTAAGCTTACCAAACTCAGCTGGAATCCCTCCAGCAAAACGATTCAGAGACAAATCAAGAAACTCAAGCTCAGACAAGTTGCCAAAAGATGCAGGGATTGGTCCATTGAAGTTGTTACCAGAAAGATCTAGATGCTTTAGGCTTCTGAGGTCAGAGACTAGAGTGACATTACCTCTAAGCTGAAGCCCTGAGAGATCAAGCATTTCAACAAACGAGTTGTTGGCACCACACTTGATCCTAACCCAAGTACAATAGTCTGTGCCATTGCTACTCCATCCTGGAACTCCAAGCTCCCTATTAATGGCTACCAATGCGGCTTCATCGCTTAGCTGGGCTTCGCCAAACTCAGATTTTGATAAAAACCCAACAATCAGAAGAATTGACATGCACCAGATTGCCATTTTGTTCGGAAATTTCAGGTTAGACTTAAATCAATCGCGCACTCTTGTTCTTCTTCCCCCAAACACACAAAACGAGAG
This sequence comes from Eutrema heterophyllum, assembly GCA_002933915.1. Taxonomy (NCBI): domain Eukaryota; kingdom Viridiplantae; phylum Streptophyta; class Magnoliopsida; order Brassicales; family Brassicaceae; genus Eutrema; species Eutrema heterophyllum. The sequence goes on from PKMM01011779.1 coordinate 453,541, forward strand.
TGACTGATTGACGAAAACACCATTTGATTTTGTGATTTTTTTTTAAACCAATGGAAGTAGTAGCATCAAGAAAGTGAGAGAGGAAAAGAAAAGTGTTGCTCTTTTCGCCATGAAACCCGGATTAAAGCTCTGGTTTTTGGAGTCAAAATAACTGTTTATCGCTGTTTCCGAACAAAACTCAATCTCAGATTTAGGAAGAAAAAGAAGTGCTTTCGAGTATGACTGTGAGTGTGCCTTAGAGACAGACAAAGAGAGAGCAAAGCCCATCATAATTTCAGGGAGAAGAAAAAAAAGGAATAATCCATCAGAGAACAAAGAGAAGAGAGCAGGCAAAATCTGATCATATAGAGTAGGGTCTATGCGTAGAAGAGAGAAGAGAATGCATTTCGTGTTTCTTTCTTTTTTTTTAATATATATATCACGAAATTATGATTGCAGAACCAAACAAAGATCCTCACTTCAGAATTCAGATATAGAGAGAGAGAGAGAGAGACTCCACAAAGCAAACGCACTTGGAAAGGAGGGAATTTTTTTCTCTTTTCTTCTTAATTTTTTTATTTTTAATTAATTTCTGATACAAAGTTTTATTTTTTTCACGAGACAGTGCAAGTGATGAATGAGTGAATGAATGAAAGCTGCATAAATCTTTCTGACACATTTTCTGCTTTTTGAAAAATCAAATTTTTAGAAAAGATTAAAAGAAGAGATAAAAGCTAGAATAGCATACATTTGTTATGATATGACTAAACTAGCATACATTTTTTTAATATTACTAGAATGTTGAAAAATCCATTAAAATGCCATCTTAACCCTGATAGTAACTATATAATTAACAAAAATGCCATTTTGATTAATTTTAATCCTGATATTTAACTTTTTTAATTTTCCCTCGTTTTTAATTTATAATCAGTTTTTAAAATCAGTTTTTTTTTTTAACCTACAAAACTAAGAAAAACAAAAAAACTGTTCATTTCCGCCCTAAAAAAAAACTGTTCACATTCTCCACTCTCTTCTTCGCCGATTAACCTCTTCGCCGAAGAACTTCTTCGCCGTTTCACTTCTTCGCCGCCTCGCCATCAGTTTCCCGCGATCTCGCCGGCCTCTCCGATCTCGCCAGCTTCAAATTAGGGTTTAGTCACCGGCGAACTAAATTGCAACAATCTAGTTAGAAAACGAAACATTTAAGCAAAAAAGCCCCATTCCGACGACGATTTGCCTTCTTCTACCGCCTCGCCTTCATTCTTCCGTCGTCCGTCTACGTCGTCTTCACCTTCCGCTTCCGCTTCCGCTTCTGCTTCCGCTTCCGAATTCGACTGTTCATCTTCCGCTTCGTCGTCTTCATTTTTTTTACGGTAATTTTTATATTTGATGTTGCCTTACTGTTGATTTCTGGTCATATTTCGGTATTGGAGTTTTGGATTTGTGGTCGTATTCGAATGGTTTTATGAATTTGCATGGCTGATTTATGAATTATATGATGGCTGATTTATGAATTACATGGTGGCTGAATTATGGATTATATGATGGCTGACTTATGGATTATATGATGGCTGACTTATGAATGACATGGCTTATTTATGTATCACACGGCTGATTTATGAATTACATGATGGCTGATTTATGAATTACATGATGGGCTGATTTATGAATTACATGATGGCTGATTTATGAAGTACATGATGGCTGATTTATGAATTACATGACTTATTTATGCTTCACACGGCTGATTTATGAAACAGCTGACTTATTAATTACATGATGGCTGATTTATGAAACAGCTGACTTATGAATTACATGATGGCTGATTTATGAATTACATGATGGCTGAATTATGGATTATATGATGGCTGATTTACGAAATTAACGGCTGAATTATTGATTCATGATGGCTGATTTATGAACTTTGTTTTCGTTGTTTCAATATGATAGATGGGAAGAAAGAAATACCCGCCTCCAATGTACGAAGATGGGAAATCGCCACTGCAGAAGAAATCCTTGAATCACAACTGTCCGCTGGGCTGTTTTGGGGTTGTGAAGGAAGCAATTGGGCCTGATGCGTGGGAAGCGATAAAGAAAACACGTGTTGGTATCATTCCCAAGCTGGTCGATAGCACCTATGTGTGGTCTGCCAAGACTGTCCACTACCTTCTGACGCGACAGTTGGCCATCAATAGTTCTAACGAGTTTTGGTCACTGGTTGGAGGGCAACCAATAAGATTCAGTCTGCACGAGTTTACGGATATTACGGGTTTAGAATCAGGTCCATACCCTACCGAGATCTGTGAACCTAACTTTCGTCCGCTGTGGGATATGTTGGGTGTTCCCGAAGGTGCTATTGGTGGTCCGAAATACGATGAACTCGCTAAGGTGTTCAACGTATGTCGTAGTTGGACACTTGAAATACGGATCTAGATTGGGTTGTTGTGTGTTTTACAAATGGGTATACACGGATTGCACCATAATTCACGGTTGCCTATGGAGAGTGCGAAAAGAGTTTTCAGAGTTGAAGACTTGAATAACTATCCGTGGGGAAGAGTCGCTTTCCAGGCTCTTATTGAGGGTGTAAGCAAGGCCGGTTCCGAAGCTCGTTCATACACGGTGAGCGGATTCGTCCACGCTTTACAAATCTGGGCGTATGAATCAGTTTCGTGTATTGCAGAGAATGTTGGGAAACTAATAAATCCAGCAGAAATCCCAATCATTCGATGGTCTGGAAACCGCACACGTAGCACTATAGAACATTTTGTGTCTGACGAGATCATCAAACATGAAAAGGTACAGCTGCGTTATCGAATATTTACAGCTTAGTTATCAATTATTTATAGCTGAGTTATGATTTATTTCGGCTGAGTTATCAATTATGTACAGCTGAGTTATCAATTATGTACAGCTGAGTTATCAATTATTTACGGCTGAGTTATCAATTATTTACGGCTGAGTTATCAATTATTTACAGCTGAGTTACGGATACCGTTGTTTCCTTGACACCATAATAGTCTTTATCAAACTTTCCATCCAGAAGATCGTTTAAAACCTCATCGAGTTGAGGATCAGTATTTTCAGTACCCCAGTCAGCTGAGTTATGATTTATTTCGGCTGAGTTATACTTTATGACTTACATACAAAGTTGTGATATTAGGTGCGAGTGAGGAACATGATCATGAAGCCGAGGGCCGAAATTTACCCTGACTGGGGTACTGAAAATACTGATCCTCAACTCGATGAGTTGCTAAACGATCTTCTGGATGGAAAGTTTGATAAAGACTATTATGGTGTCAAGGAAACAACGGTATCCGTCCAGCCTGATAAGAAACAAAAAGCCAAGAAAGTCGAGGATGCCGAACCCCCAAAGAAGAAACAGAGGGATTTCATTTTTGCTGACATGGTACCGTGCAATCAAAGTAAATCAGCCACCATAGATTTGATAAGTTAGTCGTAACTAGGAATACTATTTCAGTAATTTTCAAAGTTTGCAAACTCAGCCACTGAAATAAATAAGTCAGGTGGAAAAGATAACTCAGCTGCTACACTGCATAAATCAGCTGTGTAAGCGTACTATTACAGTAATTAACAATTAATTACTAAATCAGCCAGTACTGAGCTGAGTTATCTGTTAATCAGCCGTGTAGTGGCTGGTTTATTATAAATCAGCCATCATTAGATCAAATAACTCAGCCGCTGTCCATTGATAAGTCAGCCGCTCCGATGATAAGTCAGCCACGTCATAGCAATAAGTCAGCCGCTCCGATGATAAGTCAGCCACGTCATAGCAATAAGTCAGCCAAAATTTTTATAACTCAGCCTTCGGAGTTAAATTCAGCCATGTCTAATGTCTGTAAATCAGCCAAAAATTCGTAAATGAGCTACTCATTCGATAAGTCAGCCATAACATTCAGCTGATTTATGCGGATAAATCAGCCATTCGTCTTGTAAGTCAGCCGCTTTCGATAAATCAGCCACTCGTCTTGTAACTCAGCTATCACTTACACGAAAAAATTTTCGGCCTAGTTTCGTAAAACACGTCAGCAGTCATAACGCCACGTAGGATTTTTTGCTGACGTGGAAACAAAAATTAATGGCACAATCGTAATTATGTTTTTTTTTCAAAGGCTTATCAGGGTATTCTGGGTATGGAAAACAAAATAGTAATTAAAAAAATATTTGTATCTCTCCAGTCATTATTACCAACATGTGTGCTATTTAAGTAACTCACCCTTAAAAGAAAGATGTACGTTTTGATAATTCTTTTACTCTGACGTTTTTCTGTACCATGCTGTCACAATGTTCAAAACCAAATAGATCAAAGATATTTTTCAAATCTTTATCTTTTTTTACCTTCTGTCAAATCTACGCTATTTTTTTTATTATTATCCCAATGTAAATTAAGTCAAGGTTTCCTCCCAAGTTTATACACACTTTGCAATTATTAATCTTGTTAATATCAAAAACTATCCCTTATCTACCTTATAAAGAGAGAAGAGGTTATCCAGCATCGACATTTGCACCCCTTATTGGTCATTTTTTAATTTTTAATTTTTCTTTAAATTAATTGCATATTAAAAGTTAATTGGCAATTAATAAATTGATACATGTCTCTTACATATTATTTAACGTTATGAGATATTATTCCTAACATGCATTTTCAATATCTTGGCTCGTCTTATTATTGAACCAATTTCAAGTTGGATTGACAAAATCAATAATAATGCAAAGCATCATGAAACCGAAAAAAATCATGAGATTTCTATCAACAACATCCATAATGGAAAGATATGAAATCGGAATAAAATTCTACAGCAACGTTCCGTCAGTCACGGCGTAGTTAACGAAGCAGCCGATGAAAACGCCGTCGATCAATTCTGTAACTTGAACGACGAGGATTGGTCGCGGACATGGTCGGATTTTGCGTCGGCGAAAAAGATATATGCACCGGCGTCATTGCAGAGTCGGCGAGAGGAGGGAAGTGAGAGAGGGTGACAGAGAGAGTGTTTGAGGTGAGAGAGAAGCGCGTGTGTGGGGAGGTGATCAGGACGCGTGAAAAGGCATTGATAACCGTGTATTTTACCATCTTGAGTCTCATATTTTCTTTTGTTTTCTATGTGTTCCATGTTGTTTTCATTGTATTTACAATGCATTTAGGTCCAAATTGAGTCTCATTGCATTTTAGATGTCCTAGGTTGTCTTTGCATTATTTTTGGCTTGTTTGAACCATTTTGAGGTGTTCTTGGAGTTAGAGAAGTTAGGAGAGTGTGGATAACCATCATGGAAGGTCAATGGGGCAAGAAAGGCAAGGAAAACATGAAGAAAATACCGTCAAGAGATTCTATCGGCCATATGGCCGATAAGATGGGCCGATAGAATCATAACATGAAGTTTTCCAAGTAGTTTCTCCTGCCAAGCCATTTTATCGGCCATATGGCCGATAAAACATGCCTGATAAAAGCAAAGATCAAGCATCGAAAATATGTGTCTAGAAGATCGACTCATATGGAAGTCTTCCCTTTGGATTTAGCTTTGTATCTCTTCATCAAAGTTGTCGGCAATTTAGTTAGATTTCCAATGGAAGTGGTTTCAAGTCGTTATGGGCTGTATTGAAGGAGTTACATCCGATTTAATGGACACATATCAACTCTGCCGCGAAGGGAATGCATCCGAGAATGAAGGCTCACTGGGGAAGGTTCTATTGGCCATATGGCCGATAAACATGACCAATAAAACACCTGCCCCGAATTTTCTTTTCTTTTTGACTTTGGGTCCCTCCCCTTTTGTATAAGTTCAACACTTTGTAGTTGAGTTTCAACAACTATCCACACACGAAAAACTTGACTTCTTTTGCATCTTTTCCACTGTTTTAAGTCAACCTCTCTCTTCTCTTCTCTTGTGATCATGAATCTTTCAAGATCTACAACATTTTAGTGAAGATTTCTCTACTCTCCTTCTATCAATCTTCTTATTTTCATTATGTCTTGCTTTTGTTCGGTTTCTTTTTGTGATTTAGTTATGTGTGAGTAGTTTCATTATGGATTGTGAGAATGGTTGATTTAGAGGGATAGATGATGATCTTTTGATGTTTAGAGCAAGATTATAGAAGTTCTCATGTTTAGAAGTGGTCTTAAAGCTAGAATTGAACTAGCTACTCAATTTCTAGATCATGGTCAATTTACACTTGGAAGAGGTTTGGTAGATTGTCTAGAGGATTTCTAAACATGTTTTTGATGCTTAGCAAGGTGGAAACCGTGACTAAAAATCATTAATTGGCTTAAAAAGACTTATGTTTTATGCTTGTTGATAATTTGGTTGTAATTAGAAAATTAGCTAATTCAGATTATCAATGAAAGGTTTAGCATCATGGGAGTGAGTTAAGCTATTTTTGTGTTCCTTGCCATAGAATAAACTCATTGAGTGATTGGAAACATCATTAGTGAATCGTCGAATACTCCTAATCGAATACCATTTCCTACGATCCATATCTTTGTTTTCTTGAGTAAAACCGATTTTAGTGTCTTGTTTTCTTCAAATATGTATTTCTTGAACTAGCTTGTAATCATTTTAATTGTCATGTATGTTTTTATTCTCTGTCTTTTATTTTTAGTTTTATCGAAATTAGTTCTTAGAACAAAAACCAACAAAAATCGTTTAGCTGAGCTTAAGTAGTTTCTTGTATTCTTATTGTGTTGTTCTCCCTCTATGTGGATTCGATCCCTAAGTACAAAACGACACACCGTTATGATTGCGGTAGTCTACACATTAGGGTAATTGATGTGTTGAAAAACGACTAATCAGGTATCCTTTCTAGATTTTTTCTAGTTTTTTTTTTATTTTTAGTTCAAATCAAAGAGAGAGAGGCGATCATGTCGGGTCCGAGAGATTTCGAGATCTAACTCCACCGACGTGCATTTCTCGGCACCGCTTGGTAGCGTATACTTGAAGAAGAGCCAGAAAAGGAAGAAGCGTCTTTCCTGGCACCCGATTTTTGGGGAGAGGAAGCAACGGCCTTGGGTTCTTCCGGTGTCGAATTTCGTCGTGGTTCTAAGAGGGAAAAAACTGTGAGACCCGACGGAGCTGCGTTAGCGGCTCCCGGAGTGAAGGCAAGTGGCAAAAGCGAGGACAATTTACAGTGGGCATTGGGGGAAAGCAGGAGAGGACATAGTGCAATTAGCGGTTTAAGAGAAGCAAAGATGGCTTCTCGCTGGGATCTACGACGTTTTCAATGGACTCGACGCTCCAAAATTTCTGATGGCTAATCTTTACCGTGATGTTCATAGTGAGTTAAAAGAAAATCCGCCCGTAGCGCGGATGCTCTCCTAGTATACCTTAAAAGTTAAAAGGATAGTCTAAAATGTGTAATTGGCTAAAAGTTTCAGGTCTCAAGTGTTTCAGATCTCAAGTGTGTAATTGGCTAAAATCGCTAATACATAGCTCAATCTCAATATACCAAAAAAAATTTCTCGTTTAGTTTATGGATCTTCAGCTATTATGACACCATACAATTGAAAAAAAAAAAAAAATCAATCCAGATTTAGAAATGGTTTTTACCTCATATCTACAACGTTTAGTAAAGCTTTTAATAATTTTTTGTTTTTTTTAACGTGTTTACTATATTATAATCTGCGTATTTGCGTTGGATAAAGTTTTTCGTAAATTAATATTTGTAATATATAAAATGTAAAACGAAAAATAAGAAAAAATTCAAGTGTTATACATATATAAGAAATAAAAAATAAGAAATAATGAGAAATAAATTATTTATATGTTTAGCAATATATTCAATTTATTAAAATAAATAAAGTGTGTTTGAAACAGATTTCAAAAGTTCACATATTTGAATAGTATAAATAGTCTACAAACACAAAATCAAATGAAAACTGAGAGTTTGTTTTGAACATGGAAATCAGTTAAAACCTCTTAACATTACAATCTCCAACTTAAAATATTTAAAAAAAAATATATATATATATATATATATATATATATTTTCGTAGCGAGTATTTGTAGCCTACGATCTTTCCAGTCTCTATGATCTTTTACATTTACGTTTGATAGTGCAATTAACACTTTTTCCATAGGGAATCTACCTTCGTGTGATGTTTTGTTGATTACTTTAAAGTTTAAACACGATCGATGTTTGAAGTTACAAATTTTGATGACATTCATGAATATAATATACTACTACTCCGATTAAAGAATCACACGAGGTGAAAACTATTATTATTTCGCCCGCGATGGTAATATCAAGGATATGATAGATTCCCGAATTAATAAAAGAATATACAAATAATTCGCCTGCGAGGTAATATCAATGGTTATGATAGATTTCTGGAGTAATTTTTGTTTAAAAATTATTTTAAAATTTAAGAAAAATTGTTTTTATTTAAATTTTAAAATATGTTTAATTAATGATTATAGATAGAATTGTCAATCCGGACTAACATGTTTATTTAATCCGTTTTGCAATAAACTAAAATATTATTCAGACTAATCCGCAAAAACCTATAATCTTGAAAACATAACTTTAATCTGCACCGCTTAGTGACTATGATTTTTATGGTAAGTCCACAAACTTTTAAAAAAATCAATTTTCTCGTGTTTAACATTTTCTAAAGTTAGTAAAATATTTTATAATAATTATAGTGAAAAATATTACGAGATTTTGAATATATTTTTTTTTGAATAAGTATAAATTTATTATTTTAATAATATCATAATAACTAAAAAACTAAATAGTAAATAACATCTTTAATGAAAAATATATATTTTCTATTATCTCATCAATAATTTTAAAAAATAATTATATATTTTCCTAATTCATTTATTTTTTCTTATTTGTAATGACAATAATTTACTAAATAAAGTTCGTTTTCAAAAATATTTTTTAAATAATATTATAGAGATATACAAATTATTACGCGTAACATATTGTTTTTGTGAGATACTTTATGTAATAAACGATTTGTCAAGTCTTGAATGGTGGTAGCAGACATGTTTTCTCAAATGTCCGGCCCGAACATCAAAGATTAGTCTCTTTTGAATTTTGATGATTATTTATGCATTTTCTCTTTACGAATAAAATTAATGTTCTGCATATTAAACATAAAACACAGCAACATTTCTTAATTTTTTTTTCTATGGAGTTGTGTCTTAAGTTTCCGATGTTCCTCAATAAACGACCCAAAACATCGAAAAATGATGTCGGATACATCATATAGTACGTGTTTATCAATGTGCCTTTAAATATTTTTATATTTAATTTTAAATATAAGTGAATCTCAAAATCACGAATTTGACTTTTTCGTTATAAACACTTTACATGCTCTAATTTTCGCTTATTTAGAAATTAATCGACAAGCCATTGTATCAAATGCTGTGCAGAACTAAACATGGGCTATTCAAAGGTGTCGAAGCCTCAACCTTCAGGTTTTGTTGAAGGTGTCGTCGGTTTCGGCTGGAAGTAACGTCGTGCTTTAGAGGCATGATCGGGATATCTTTAAGGATTTCTTTAGCTGTAAATCAACGTGGGAGCATATAAGGAAACATAGTATGCCTCTATGGTGGAGCTCTCTTGTGTGGTTCCCTCTTGCTACTCCTCGTTATAGCTTCATTACATGGCTGGCGTTCAGAGACAAGCTCGCTACTGGGGAGAGAATGAGAGCTTGGAGGCAAATTCAACCTTGCGTTCTGTGTGGGGAAGTCAACGAGTCGAGGGACCATTTATTTTTTGCATGCCCATATTCTTTCACGATCTGGAATTGGTTATGTGGGAAACTGTTTCAGGGACGTACTGATCCGGATTGGGTATTAACTATCCAACATATCAAGAGTACGAGGAGTAACAGAAAGAGGTTTACATTGGCTCGTATAGCGTTACAAACAACTATATACAGCATTTGGAGGGAGAGAAATGGTCGTCGTCACAAACAGCCATCTCGCCCACCAATATTTCTCATTCATGTTATTGATAAAACCATTTGCCTTCGTCTAACTGCACACAACCAGGAGGAAGAGTCAAACGATCTGTTTAACCTTTGGAAAGATCATCGTTCATTCCCATATTGCTAGAGAAGGCCCATTGTGTTTTTTCTTTTCCTACTGTGTTATCGAGCGTGCTCTGTTTTTCAGTTTTGCAACTCTGTTTTTCAGCTTTGCCGATTAATTTTTTCCGTACAATTGATCTCATGATCTTGTAATCTTGTACATTTTCTTTTGTTGACAAATAAATATTACATTTAAAAAAAAAACAAAAAACTTCTCCTCTAAAAAGTATTGGCAATCAAATATATACAGTAATATAAATGTAATGCCTAAAGCTCAAATTTTGTTAGAAAAGAAAAGATATTCTTTAAGGCTGCAAATAATTATATTTCTTTGCAAAAATGTGAAAGAATCAATTTTATTTTAAAATTGTATTAAAGAGCAAATATAGACGGAGAATAATAGAATGAGAAGGAGTGAGGTCAGGGCCGGCCCGAGACTAGACAAGCTAGACCATGGCTTTGGATCATTTTTTTTTAGTTTTTGATGGGCCACAAAATTATTTTTAAATTTGAAACCCATTTTTTATAAGGTCACCAAAAAAATATATATATTTTACAAATTGCCACATTTTTTTCTTTGTTTCGGACCACCATTTTTGTTAGGTCTAGTATGAGTGAGGTTTGTAGAAGTATAAAATGCGGAAACATAGAATTGCGATGAATTTTTTTTAGAAAATGGATTAAAGAAAACGATGAAATGGAGTTGAGACTATCTCTTTCTTTAATTCAAAATCTTTCTTTAATTCAAAATAATAAAATATATGCGGTTTCTCGAGATTAAAATTTGGTCCAACAGGGTTCACTCACATGATCTGGTAAAAAAGGAAAGTGGCTCTTACGGTTAGGCAAATTGTAGGACCCAACTTTGTCTGTCCCGACCACCACCACTCACCCCCTCGTCCCATCGTTATTTTTTTTTCGTTTTTTCCCCTAATATATTAATTATATTTATATATAATATATAGCAAGTTTTGTTTTCCAAACCGTATTCAATTCTACACCAAAAACGTTCCTAAATTCGTTCTCATGAGAAACTTCACAACTCATAATACCAGTAAAATGTTCTTCTTCTGGTTTTGGTAGATTTCTCCTGTTAGAAAATCTTCATAGAGCTTACTGCTACGTGAGAAAGAAGGAAACTGTAATTAGCAACAACAACAAATTATTCTGATTCGGGTTTTAATTAAAACGTTTTGTAAGTACAACTGAATTTGATATTAATTGATGTAATACAATTTTGGTATAAGTTTAGTTTTTAGTCAAACACATCGTTAATTTTTATGTATATTCAAGTTTTGGTTTGGTTTTTTTTCTTTTTAATTTGGATTTGGTTTTAGTCTTTTTGGATATGAATAGTTGAAAACAATATAAAAAAAAACTTTGATCTAAAATCCAGTTTGGCATTTTCATCAAATTTTTTTTTGCGGAACGAATTCATTCGTTTTATCCGGATTAAATATTCATATTTTTACTTGAAACAATCTAATTTTTTTATAAAGAAATGATAATAGAGGAATCAGTTAAAAGACAAATCATAAGAAGAGCAGCAAGAAAAAAGAGAAGACATCATGATGGAAGCACCTCATCGCTTTAAACTCGTGAAGAAGAAGAGATAAGATTCTAGAAGTCAAATTAATTGTTTGTTTTAAAATTTCAATACTTAATAATTAAAAAAAACATGTAAACCAATGATTACAATTACAACTAAGTCATTAGCATATCAATGCTTTACGCCTTTACCTATCAAACTAACTTTCTGCGTGATCATTTGTGAATTGCAATTCATGACATCACTTTCGAACTCTTAAAACGAAGATTAAGCCGAGATTTATGCTCTCATCATTACGGATTTGTGCCTTTATGGGATGTCGTACATATCATTAACTTATTCTCATTTATTAATTACTATTTTTTTACGCTTACCAACTGTACGATTTAATTAGTGTTTTTGGGCATTTTCCCTTCATCAAAATTCATTTTGTAACAATGAATTCCGAAACTTTATAATGTTAATGTTTGAATTGTGAAAATTTACAAGATTCTTTAGTTATTTAAAATGACGTAGAAAAATCGAACGAATATAAAACGAAAAGGAAATGTCAAAGGACATAACTCGGCTGTCCATCTTGTAGTGTACCAAATGGGGCATGTGGAAGGTTGAAGGAAAGCTATCCCCACTTTTTGTTGATTATTAACATCATTTTATACATTTTTTTCTATTCCTTTTTCAAAAGAAAGTGATTTTAAAAAATTCATATAAATATATTTTTGGCAGTAAATTGATTGAGACTTAGTTCTCCCTTTATCGGACACATATCATGACCTATGGATCATGGTCTGTCCCTCTTCTTTTTAGCATTCATCGACATTTCTTTTGTTTTTCTGTATCACTTTTCAACATTTTTTACATTTCTTTTGTTTTTCTGTATCACTTTTCAACATTAAGTTTCGCAATAATGGAAAACAACAAATTCTATTTTCAAACTAGAATCAAGGCTCCTGGATTTACAATTCTCTGTCTTTAAGAAAACAACTTCAAACCGAAACAGAATGGAGATCGTATTCTGGGCCTAAATGGGCTGGGCTATAAATCTTATGGCCTGCTGTAGAACCATTTCCATTCAAAAAATCCTATTTCCACTTAGAATGAGAGAACTGAAAACGTTATTGATAATTTTTCAAAAATCTTCTACTAACAGTCGGGATAATTTTCTCAAAGAAAAGCGAAGCGATACCTAAATTATAATGTCGTTCTTTGGTGACCAAAAAACAATCGCTATAATACAAGCTTTTACTTATTTCCTATTAGATATTGAGATTGAGATTATCGGTTAGTGTTAACCAATATAATTTAGTTCGGTTATCTTATGATAAACCAGAACTATTTTCATCATATAAGAAGATGTATGTAACGATTTTAACTCAGATTGAATAATAGAATCATTTTCACATTTCATCGTCTTCTTCGTTCGTCTCTTCTAACATGGTATCAGAGCGTTGAGCTCAAGCTCAACTGATCCGATATTTTTTTCTTTTTTTTCTTCCGTTTCATTGACCTAGATTAATCGACAATTCTTCCGATTGATCTCTTCTTCTTTGATTTTTGATCATCTTGTTCGGTTATTCCACCGACTTTGAGCTGATTTTTGGTCATTCCGCCAAAATCTGTGATTCAATGGTTACTATTTGTAAATCTTTGCGTCGTACAACACGCGGTTCTACTTCGGCGGCGAAATCTGCTAATCCGGCAAGATCCGCACCTAATCCGACGACTGTTACCACTAATCCACCTATTCCGGTGCCGGTAACTGTGAATCCAGCCTCGTCGACTATCCCGATGTCTAATTTTGACTCGATTCCACCAGTTCTCCATCACGAAGGATTTGATTTTGCTGGAATCCAATATTCTCCATATTTCTTGACAAGCGGTGACAATCCGGGATCTTCAATTATCTCTGAGGTACTTGATGGAACTAATTACAACACATGGAACATTGCTATTACGATTGCCTTAGACGCTAAGAACAAGTTTGCTTTTGTCGATGGATCTCTTCCGAGACCAGATGAAATGCATCCTCATTATCGTATATGGTCTAGATGCAATAGTACGGTCAAATCCTGGATCCTAAACTCTGTGACAAAACAAATCTATGGTAGTATTCTGCGTTTCAATGATGCTTCTGAAATCTGGAAAGATTTGCTGGTGCGATTCCACATCACAAACCTACCAAGATCGTATCAAGTTACACAACAGATATGGTCTCTTCAACAAGGATCTACAGATCTCTCGACATACTACACAAAGTTGAAGACTCTCTGGGATGACCTTGATGGTGCTGACTGTGTGAAGACTTGTAAAAATTGCAGTTGTTGCAAAGCTACTGCAGTTAAGGCTGAACACACAAAGGTTATTAAGTTCTTGGCAGGATTGAATGACTCCTACAACAATGCACGCAGTCAAATCATCATGAAGAAGAATATCCCTGATCTTTCAGAAGTCTACAATCTTTTGGATCAAGACTATAGTCAAAGGAGCATTCATCCAGTTTCGAATGCATCTGCCTTCAACATTTCTGCATCTGATTCATTACAAGCTTTTGCTAATGCAGCTAAATTCAGTAATCAGCGTCAGAACAGACCAATGTGTTCTCACTGTGGTTACTCAGGACACACTGCTGATAAATGCTACAAGATTCACGGATATCCTCCTGGTTTCAAGCACAAGCAAAAGGCCCAAACTACTTCTGAGAAACAATTTGTTAAACCAATTGTAGCTAATCTTTCTTTGGCAGACAATATCAGTGATGAGAACAAAGCTTCGAGTATGATAAACACTCTGTCAAAAGATCAGATTCAAGGTGTGATTGCTTATTTCAACACTCAGCTTCAGCCTCTGTCCACTGATTCTGTTGGATCTACTTCTGGTGGTTCGATCACTACTCTCCCTGGTATGGCATTCTCTTCTTCCACATTATGCTTTGTTGGAATCTTAAGAGCAACTGGAAATGTATTGAATGCCGCCTCTTGGATAGTTGATAGTGGAGCAACTCACCATGTTTGTCATGATAAGAAATTGTTTGTTAATCTATCTGAGACATTGGATAAATCAGTCACCTTACCAACTGGTTTAGGAATACGAATTACAGGCATTGGTCAAATTCAACTGAATGATTCTCTGATGTTGAACAATGTTTTATACATCCCGGATTTCAGACTGAACCTCATGAGTGTAAGTCAACTGACAAGAGATTTGGGTTATAGAGTTGTTTTTGATGAAGATTCATGTATGATACAGGATCATACCAAGGGGTTGATGATTGGTCATGGTGAACAAGTCTCCAACCTCTATATTCTGGATGCAGCATCTATCATCAAGCCTCTAATACAATCATCTGTACTTACTAATCTTGTTGTTGACACCACTATGTGGCACAATAGATTAGGACATCCATCTTTAAACAAGATTGATTCTCTTGCAGATGTACTTGGAATAAAACAGAGAAATAAAGGAACATTTCATTGTGCTATTTGCCCCCTCGCAAAGCAGAAACATCTTTCTTTTAACTCTGAAAATCATATGTGTGCAGCTACCTTTGATCTCCTTCACATATACATCTGGGGTCCATTTTCAGTGTCCACCGTTGAAGGTTATAGGTACTTTCTCACCATAGTTGATGACCATACCCGTGTGACTTGGCTTTATTTGCTCAGAACAAAGAGTGAGGTCTTACAAGTTTTCCCTGATTTTTTAAAGATGATTGAGAATCAATACAAAGCTGTAGTCAAAGGAGTGAGATCGGATAATGCCCCAGAACTGAAGTTTGGGGATCTATTCAGGTCAAAAGGCATCACTGCGTAGCATTCATGCCCTGAAACTCCTGAGCAGAATTCAGTTGTGGAAAAAAAACATCAGCATATCCTGAATGTCGCAAGATCACTGATGTTTCAAGCTCGAATTCCACTTGAATACTGGAGTGACTGTATTTTGACAGCAGTTTTTCTGATTAATCGCCTGCCAACTCCTTTGCTCAACAACAAATCTCCATTTCAGATGTTAACATCAAAGAAACCTGATTACAGTGGGATTCGTGTCTTTGGCTGTCTCTGTTACAATTCTACCTCTTCGAAGCATAGAAATAAGTTTCAACCAAGAGCTCGGCCCTGCATTTTTCTTGGATATCCACTAGGATACAAGGGATACAAGGTTCTCGATCTGGAAACTAATGAGATTCATATCTCTAGGAACGTGGTTTTCCATGAGGAGATATTTCCTTTTCGAAAAGGTACTCATGAATCCTTCTCATTCCCTGATTGTTTTGTTGTTGCTGATGATGTAGAAGTTTCCCCTCATCATAGTGATATTCATGTAGTTGTGAGTGATGACTCTCCTACAGTTGTGAATGACACTACTCAGAATGATGAGACAGAAGGAGTAAAGAGAACTTCAAAAGCACCAGCCTACTTGCAAGATTATTATTGCAATATGACAGCTACTGATATCCCATATCCTCTAGCAAATTACATGTCATATGCACATCTCTCAGATGAATACAAAGCTTACATCTGTGCTGTGACACAGCATGTAGAACCTACGTCTTTCAATCAGGCCAAGAAGTTTGATGAGTGGATCAAGGCCATGAATGAAGAACTCATTGCATTGGAAAACAATGATACTTGGCTAATATGTTCTCTTCCACTTGACAAACATGCGATTGGATGCAAATGGGTTTACAAGCTCAAATTCAATGCTGATGGGAGTTTGGAAAGATACAAGGCAAGGTTAGTGGCAAAGGGATATACTCAGCAAGAAGGTATATACTTTATTGACACTTTTTCTCCTGTTGCAAAAATGACAACTGTGAAAACGCTATTGTCAGTTGCTGCAGCAAAGAAATGGAGTTTGACTCAGCTGGATATTTCTAATGCTTTTCTTAATGGCGACCTTGATGAGGAGATTTACATGTCTCTGCCTCCAGGATATACACCAAAGAAGGGGGAAACGTTACCTCCTAATCCAGTGTGTAAGCTAAACAAGTCTTTGTATGGCCTGAAACAGGCATCTCGACAGTGGTTTCTAAAGTTCAGTTCCACTTTGTTGAATCTTGGTTTCCAGAAATCTCATGCTGATCATACTCTGTTTGTGAAGAATACGGATGGGAGATACATGGTTGTTTTAGTGTATGTTGACGACATCATAATTGCAAGCAATAATGATGAAACTGTTGAGCAACTCAAATCAGATCTGCAACACGCTTTCAAACTCAGAGATTTGGGCTCTTTGAAATATTTTTTGGGCTTGGAGATAGCTAGATCTACCTCAGGCATCTCAGTTTGTCAAAGAAAATACACTTTGGAGCTATTAGAAGAAACTGGACAGTTGGCTTGCAAACCATCTACAATTCCGATGGATCCAAGTTTTAAACTGTGTCAAGATAGTGATGAACCTCTGCTTGATAATCCAGAGTCATACAGACGACTAGTGGGAAAATTAATGTACCTGACTATCACCAGGCCGGATATCACTTATGCAGTTAATCGGCTTTGTCAATTTTCTTCTTCTCCGAAAAACTCCCATCTTCAAGCTGCTTACAGAGTGTTGCATTATCTCAAAGGAACAATTGGAATGGGTTTATTCTACTCTGTTGAATCTGATTTGATCTTAAAAGGATTTACTGATGCAGATTGGGCCTCTTGTGCTGATACGAGACGATCAACATCAGGTTTCTGCATGTTTCTTGGTCCCTCTCTCATTTCGTGGAAGTCTAAGAAACAAGCAACTGTTTCACACAGCTCTGCAGAATCTGAATATCGTGCTATGGAATTTGCAGTTCGTGAGATTGAGTGGTTAGTGAATCTTCTCAAAGAGTTCTTAGCTCCTCAAACTAAATCGGTTGCTTTTTACTGTGACTCCACTGCAGCTATTCATATTGCGAATAATGCAGTCTTCCATGAGAGAACCAAGCACGTTGAGCTTGATTGTCACATGGTGCGTGACAGAGTTCAGAGTGGTTTGATTAAGACTTTGCATGTTCGGACAGAACATCAACTTGCCGACGTCTTCACCAAACCATTATATCCTACTCAGTTCAAGAATCTAATTGGCAATATGGCTTTAACTTCGATATTCTCGCCATCTTGAGGGGGAATATTAGATATTGAGATTGAGATTATCGGTTAGTGTTAACCAATGTAATTTAGTTCGGTTATCTTATGATAAACCAGAACCATCTTCATCATATAAGAAGATGTATGTAACGATTTTGACTCAGATTGAATAATAGAATCATTTTCACATTTCATCGTCTTCTTCGTTCGTCTCTTCTAACATTTCCGTTTAATTAATAGATTGGTTTCGAATAACTAAAACATTTTTCTTATTTTTCCTGAATAATACTTTATTTCCTTTGATCCTTCCCAAAAGGGACATCATTTCTGAGTACAAGATTCCCCAACACGAGTTACATATCAATCTCGTGAGGGTGACGAAAGGAAGCATTAATCACCTGCTACAGCAACAACAATAACTAGACCAGGAACTAAACCAGAGATAGCAATCCACAAAGAAGAGAGCTAAACCGAACAAGATATAATCTAACAAGAATGGAGAAATGTTGATCCACCCGCTTTATGGAGCCGGGTCATTCAAGAACTGGATATATCCAAACCAATATTAGAGATAAGACATACCCGAATGAGCACTTTGCCGAAGAAGAGAAGATGAAGGGAAATCAAGACCGATCAACTGTAGGACCAAAAATTTGCATATAAGATAGAAAACGATTTAATCACGAATGAAAAAATAAACGTTAAGTAAATACGAGATTAATAAAACGATGTAACAGAGATGAAACAATGGAGGCGAGATTACTCTTTTTCCTTAACTTAAAGAATCGCCCGTAGTGCGACGGTAAAAAGAAGATTCATGAGTCCCAAATACAACAATTGAATATGTTATCGCAAACACTCGATAACGGATCTATCGAACTAAATTCTACGATACTCTCGAATAATAAACTTACTTTAAACGATGGGGAATTGAAAGAACTTTTCTTTTGCTGGTGTGTTTTTTGTGTGTAATCGGATGCCTTTCTCTCAAGAGAGGCCATCGTATATATAGGAAAAGAGAGAGCTAGGGTTTGGCCTTGTTGATCAAGTTTTACGACTTGATAAACACGCACAAGAATATTCTAGAAAGGCGGCGATCCAAAATCGGCCCAAAAAATAATTGCTCGGAGGCCCATCGACCATCAACCTATAAGAGGTTAAGAGCAATTAAAGAATGCAACGAGCCACAGCCAGGCCAGGCGGCGGCAGCGCGCGTGCGGTCTTTTCTTTTCTCTCTCCAACTCTTTTACAATTAAGAGGTGGTCTTATATATACAAGAGGAAATGTTTTCCAACTTCCAATGTGAGACTTTTTACACTCCCACTAACTTAAGTTAGCCATTCACAAGTTTTTTACACTTAGTCCAAAGGGCCTCATTTCAATTCACACTTACACATTTTTATAAAGCCCTCAAGCTTTATAAAATTTGTTCCAACGTCAACTTCCGGCGAATGATTCCCTAAATTTCCCTAACCACCTGAACCGTAGTCTTGGATACGGCCCTATGTAGTCTCGAGTTTCTCTCCTTCCAAAGTTCGTAGATTGAAGCTTGGAGAATTAGTTTGCAAATAACATTGAGCTTAGGACAAGATGAAGCAGATCTCACCCAAGATACAATCCCATCATAACCGGTTGGAGGATTAAGTGAATGATGAGTAAAAAACGAAGCTCATACTTGAGCCGCAAAGGTGCACTGAAAAAAGAGATGAAAAATCGATTCAGGGACAGAACGGCAGAGGAGACAAGCCTCATGAACTTGCAAACCACAATTTCTGAGCCTATCGCGAGTAGGAAGCCTTCCCCTTGCGACAACCCAGTGAATAAAAGAGAACTTTGGTACTTGTTGCGCAAACCAAACTGTTTTTGCCCAAGGTACAACCTGTCCCACTGGATTAAGTGATGTCCAAGTCAGAGACGAAGAGAATTTCCCCAGAACCCCCAAGGAAGTATTTTTTCAGCGAAATTTATCCTCCAAATCAGGAACTAAAACTTTTTTCAATCTTTTCTTCTGGTTAATTTGATTATTTCCTCCACCATGATGAATGACTCGCTGGATGCAGAAGGGAGATAGCTGATCGATCAACAAATCTTATGTTGTTTACGGAGATAGCTGAGTGTATATATATATAATTAAAGTTGATATAAATTGTTATTTCGTGGTTGCACTGAAGATACAAGCGTGGTATGCATGAAGCACCATGCAAATGGTTGATGAGTCAGAGGATGTTACCGTCAAGATCTAAAGATGAACCAGAGTATCTGAAGGAATAAGTAACAATAGCTTATCTTGACATGGAGTCCAACTTTCTAACAATTGATTTCGCGATAAACGTATCACACAAAGCAGTGGCAAGAAAGCGAGTTGTGGATCATGCCATTATCAAGACAAACTTTTTTGACATCCAATAGACTTAACCCATAGTGCAAATGGAAAGAAAACGAGAAGTAGCTCAAAGATATTTTCAAGTACCTTGTATAAGCATTGTTAAGGTCTCCTAGATAATCCAAGTCAAATTGATGATGCTCCAATAAAAATTCCAACAGATAAGTACTAATTGGAGAAGTGTGTTTTTATCCCATTTCTAGGTAATGCCGGAATAACATGTGACTACTGACCCGATAACTGCAGTACTGCACATACGACATGGATTCCATTAGCTCACATGCTATTAATAAAAGAAAACATCATTTCTTACCACACTTACTAAACTCCTACAAGAAAACCATAATGTGGCAACTTAACCAATTCTCAATTCAGCAAGCATTTTTCTTGTATATTTTGAAATAGGAAAGCAATCCATTTTCCATTGTGACATCTAAAAAGGGAATGCCTCACCTAACCGACGGTTTAGCTTCAGTTTTAATCATATGGGTAGAAGTTTCAGTTCCAAAGAAAGTTCAACATCTGTTCCTGCATTGTCGAGCGCATATCATGCTTCAGCTAAATTAGGTCCTTTGACATTCAACGACTCAGTTTACGCCAATTACTCCACCAGAACAAAGCCAAATGGTCACAGCAGAACTAGATCAGGTCCTATATTGAAACCAAATACCGAGAAGAATGTCCCATTACAAATGGTTTCAAAAACTTCCAACCCAACAAGACCACCAACCGTGGAGAAGAAGCAGCTCACGAGCCCACGCTCTTTTGCAATTCACTTTGAGAAAATGTATCAATTTGTTTCAGTTTGTGGTTGGCAACAACAGCAACAACGTTCGTGCTGCCACCATGAATAGTTCAGATTCTTCTAGACGGTCTTACACATTGTATTCCGTCAAAGAAGTAAAGAACAAGAGTGGAAACTAGTTAGGCCGCCACAGGAATGAAGAGAAAAATCATCCATTTGCACATACGATTATTGGTCAAATGAAGACTGTCACTTGTTTCACCTCAGATTTAGCAACCCTCAAATAAAAATATGTTTTGTTCGGTGTTGAGACCAATGACGAGCTTGTAGCAATTGTTTAGACGAGAAACAAGATTCAGAGGCATATTACAACTACTGTTATACTCCCGAGTGGAGTTCACACACTGCCTAAAGACGGTAATGCCCTTTTGCCGTTGATTGAGCGGTGGAAATCCGGTGGAGCATGCAACTGCAGTGGCTGGGACATCGGTTGCAAACTCTGTGTCCTATCTGATGATCATACAAAGTCTCTCAATCTTTCTCAAGCTTTCAATTGTTTGATCAGGTAACTCGCTCTGTTCAGTGCTATCAAGTATCAGAAATTTTGGGCATTGATAGTCTGAAATCATTATTAACACTTAAATATTTTCGCAGGAAAGAGACGAACCAGCATTCGAAATGGTGACACACGACGATGAACTCCACTCGGTTGAATTCGGGGCATCTATTTCTCTCTTGGAAGCGTTCTTCATTTCGCTAGCAGTAAGCAGTCATCAAAATTGGTGTGAGGAGGAAGCAGTTTTGATCTGAGATGGTCCGTTGAAGAGAGAAACATCGACGAAGAACGCATCAAAACCACTGGTTTCTCCAATAGGTCGGGTCTAAAGTCGTTAATTTGGCAGAGACGTTTCAGACAGTGTAAAGAGAAGATCGAGCAAAGGGCTGGGCTTAGACTGTGTTGGGTTGGGCTTTAATACAACTGAAACTAAGAATATAAATATAAACATATGGTATAATCGTTTAGAATTTGCGCGATGTACAAACTAGTAAAATGCATTTGTGAAATAATATTGGTTAGGTTTTTGCGGAAATGTTTTCATACAATGGTAGCTTAAACTTTTTTGCATAAAATGTTCAAAAAAGCACTGTTTTAACATCAACCAACTATTCAAAAATATCATCTGAATCAAAAAATTTATAGAATGGAAGAATCAAACACGTGTTAATCGATCACCTTTTTTGGTGAAAGAATTTTCGCTGAAAGGAGTCCATTGCTTGGAGAGGCCGCTGCTGTATTTCTGGGTGAAGAAGTTGAAATTCTCACTTCCTAAGGCTGCTAAGGAATTAGAAAGAGAATCAAAACCGTCTTTCATGGTTGTCTGTAACATGTCTTTCATGGTTGTTTGTAGCATGTTTAACTATTCTTTCGTTGCCAATCCTTTAACAGCAACAACCAACTCCTTCTGCTGTTCAACAACCTGTCACAAAAAAACATGTCGAGTGATAAATATCATGTGAACAATACATTCTCCAGGATATTTAAAGTATAAGGAATTTAACAGTACCTTCTCCAGGATATTCAGAGTATTACTACGCCTTAGATATTCAAGTTCCTCTTGATCGATTACTGGAATAATCAAAAACAAGACATATGCTCAGGAGAAAGGGGTGATATAACAACTAGTGAGCATTTGCTTCTCAACTTACCTTCAGCTTGATCATCTTCAATGTCCTCAAGAATCTGGACTCCAGCTTGCGTCAGAATTTCAGTTGGAATTTCATTTTGTAGCTTTTTCTTTTTTTCAGATTGATCATCTTGCATCTGGTTCCCAGCTTGTGCAGAGGAGACTCGCTTCTTTCCCTTCCCCTTATTTTTCTTCTGAAAAAGAAACAAGGTTAATAAAACATGTCACATATGTCAGAATTTGAGAGACTAAAAAAGTCACATGTATCAGAATTTCAGCTGGAATTTCATCTTGTAGATTTTTCTTTTCTTCAGATCGATCATTTTGCATCTGGTTCCCAGCTTGTGCAGAGGAGACTTCTTCTGCTGTAACTTTTTCATCATTTTCTTCAATTCTGTTGCTGATTTTTCTTCAACTTCTTTGCCTTTCTCTTTGAATCTTTGTTCCCTTTAATATTGAAGAACTGAGTATGATGCCCAATTTTTTAAAATATCACAAGCATATATCTCAATAACAATACCAATAATATGACTGAATAATTTTTCATTTCTCACAAGCCATTTCCTCTTTGAATCATTTATCATAGTGAACATCTTTACGTCTTTCACATTAGATTTTTCAATTTACAAATAAAAGGTAAATACTTTTGCATTGTCAACTCCTCTCACTTTGTGTTTTTACGATGAGCACAAAATACTCATGCACAAGTTGTAAAAAACTTTTATTTCTAAATAAAAGGACATATTGCACAATCTTTGCACTGGCAAGAAAAAATGTATGTATTTCATGCCTGAATATACAAGAAAAATGGTCAAACACAACACATGTTTTAGTTATTGGAGGATGTCATTTCATCACGCACACTCATTCATCAGACAATGAATCAAATTCGCTGCTAACAAGAGAAAGTTTATGTTCAATGTTTATTATCGCCTAAAACTTTTTGTTTAATGCATGTTATTTCTTAGCGGACATCTTAACCAAGACTTCATCAAATAGTAAACTCGGTCCAGTGTAAAAGAAGTGCCCAAACTATACTCTTCTTATATAACAAAGTCAACTGTTTTATGAAGAGATGGACAACAAATTCGCTCCCCGTCGCCGGGTTCATATATATATATATATATAGAGAGCTAATTCAACACAAATTTGGAATCAGTGAATCACAACGAGACGGGAATGAGACAACAAATTTTTGATTTTTGGTATGGGACACAATTATTTAATTAAAATGTTTTTTTTAGGTTTTATTTATTTTACTCTAGTTGATAGTATATGTTATAATTTTTGACTAAATGGTAAAAACATAAAAGGCTGTTAATTATTCCGTTCTTACTTTTACTAAATTTGGCACCAATATTTGATAATAGATACAGTGGATTACAAAACGTAAACAATTTTTCTCCAAACATAATATTAGACTTGCATTCAAATCTAACATCATTAAAACGACATCTCTTTTTTATTTTTAATTGAACTAGTAGCGTTTGAGTTATATTAATTATGTTTCGGATTTACATTTAAACATATAATTACATGTGTATACATAAGATAAAAAAAAATATAAATACCTTTATAAAGTTTTCTTCTTCTTCTTTTTCTTTTTGATACTCTTCGAAATTCAAACTACCTTTACTCGAGAAAGGTCCTTTTGGTTTTTTTCATGATATACATTGTGTTTAAAAGGACAGAAGATCACATATACATGTGTAATTATGTGTGTATATACTATACATATGTTGTCAAGATTGTCTAATAAGTATTAAATCAAATGAAAGAATCTAGACACTTTGGAATCATATTTGGTTTTCCAGTTTTTGACTCGGAGAGCAATTCACGCCGATGAACCTACACAGACCATACTTGGAGTTGGATGCTCCCATCGTATATAACTATTATATAATTATTATATACATACACATGCAATTAATGATATAACTAGTTGCTAATATTTAATTATAATCCAATTATCCCCAAAGAACCGGAAAGTTGTCTATAATTTGCTTGAGATTCAAATTACATAAATTACAGGGACTTATTGTCATTGGTTAATTTAATTATATTTAGTTTGTGTTTTACAATTTATTCAGAAGGGTCCTTTGTGATTGCGATTCTTAACTACAATCAATTTCTTGTATGTTCATATATATGAGCAAATATAGGCAACATTCGATATTTAGATCTTCATGAGCAAATATAGCCAACATTTGATATTTAAATCTTCATGCATCTTGACAGAGGCTTCGCTCTATATTTCTCTGTGAACAAATGCACGTACAATTCAACAAATTATTTTATTAGAAGAGACTTATATATAGACACTAGACCTGAATCTAAATAATTTAATCATCGAGTTTGTAATCGCATATTAGCTAAAACAATCATTAACTTACATAATTAATAAATGATTTAACATGGTAGTTACAATTAATTATCAAATTTTGAATAAAAAAAATTGCAAGTAGTTTGATGAATAACATGATGGACAGAGTACGGCCACACCACAAACACAAACATTGCGGCTCATTTCTTGGGGATACGCAACGTGCTTTTACGTATCTTCGCTATCACTTTCATATTAATACGTATAGTACGGTACATATATATCGCCGTACGTATTAAGATATTTCTTCCATCATTTTTTTTTTTGATTCTCTTATTATTCCGAGAAAAATACGTAAAACTAGTAATACGTAGGTCGGCTATATATAGCTCGTAGGAACTTGTGCATATATCACCATCCATTGTATAATTAATTCTCTTAATTATAATTGTTAGATTTGTTTTGTTGTGTCACTTAATCTCACCATGTCTCTCACTCTCTCTCTTTGCTTGGCTTTCCTTTTTTCCATTTGCCATGTTTCTATTAGCTTACCTGCACAACGAACTCCTCATTTTGATGGTAAGACCATCATAATTAGTGCCTAATTTTCATGTACCTGTCAATGTTATATTTGTTTTATATGGTATTATATGTTAAAGTAGTAAATGATATCAGAGAAAAAACAGTTTGGCCATTTAGGTATCGAAGTGTTGTAAAACCAATACGTAGCGTTATAGATAAAATGGGGAATTGGCTTTCCATGTTCATGCAGGGCTGCTTCCAAATGGAAACTTTGAGCAAGTTCCTAACAAATCAAACATGAGAAAGATGCAAATAATCGGCAAATACTCTCTTCCTCATTGGGAAATCTCCGGCCACGTGGAGTTAGTCTCCGGCGGTCCACAGCCGGGAGGTTTCTATTTCGCGGTGCCACGTGGGATCCACGCGGCTAGGCTAGGAAACTTAGCCTCAATATCTCAATATGTAAGAGTGAAGCGTGGCTTGGTCTATTCTCTGACGTTTGGGGTCACGAGGACTTGTGCTCAGGACGAGAACATACGAGTCTCCGTGCCTGGTCAGACTAATGAGCTGCCGATCCAGACGCTGTTCAGTACCAACGGTGGAGATACGTACGCTTGGGCTTTCAAGGCAACGTCTGATTTGGTTAAGGTCACTTTTCATAATCCTGGTGTTCAAGAGGACCCTTCTTGTGGTCCTCTCGTTGACGCTGTTGCCATCAAGGAAATTCTCCCCCTCCGGTATACCAGAGGTAATTAATAACCGGGTCGATTCCGGTTTAACTTTGTCCTTGTTATCAATCCGAATTCCGCATTTCTAATCTTATTATATATACAATGGTTTAGAATCATTTTATTATATATAGTTCGGATCAAAAAGCAGTTTGGTTTTCTAAATTTTTTATCTATACCAACCCGGTTTTAATGGGTTTCGATTTTTTTTTTTTTTGGTCAACTATGGGTAAAATCACTCTAACCAAAACTCCCGTAAATTTCTTCCACATTCATTTTTGCAGTTTGGTCCTTATCTTTTTGACTGTTTGCTGTTTCACCCTTAAAATTTATTTTGATAAATCAGGAAACCTTGTGAAAAACGGCGGATTCGAGATCGGTCCACATGTATTCAACAACTTCTCTACCGGGATCTTAATCCCGGCGAAGATACAAGATCTGATCTCACCGCTACCGGGATGGATCGTCGAATCTCTAAAACCGGTTAAATACATCGATAACCGTCATTTCAAGGTCCCTTCAGGACTTGCCGCAATCGAGATCGTCGCTGGGAGAGAAAGCGCCATCGCTCAGATCATCCGTACCATCGCCGGTAAAAACTACATCCTCTCATTCGCGGTTGGGGATGCACACAACAGCTGCCATGGATCGATGATGGTGGAAGCGTTTGCGGGAAGAGCGACATTTAAACTTCAGTTCGAATCAAATGGAAAAGGAGCGTTCAAAACGGAGCGTTTCAGATTTCGTGCCGATTCGAACCGCACAAGAATTACTTTCTACAGTGGGTTTTATCATACCAAACTCCATGATTTTGGACACCTTTGTGGGCCTGTGCTTGACAATGTTAAGGTTGTCCTGACTCGTTAAAATCTAATTATACTACATAATATTCTCTATTGGTAGCAACTTTATTAAAACATTTACTACGTCGAGTGGTTGGATTTCAACTATATTTTCTATTGTATTTCTGTAAAGTACTTTTAAGATACATATTTACGTTTCTATGATCCAATAAGTATTACACGTGTTATATAATCTTCAACATTTGATTTTGACGAACAAAAGATAGCGAATACACTGAACAAGATTTCAAATCTGTGGATCTCTTGATTGGATATTTTACATAGTAGAAAGGCGTATTCGTCAAAAGAATGAAAAGTCAAAACCACAATTAAAATTAAATCAAATTGTTTTTAGTTTTTGGACGTAAATTTGACTTGAAGAGCAAATCATGGCGATGATTAATCAAATCAGCGGAGACCAAATGTGGACTTCTGGAGCTCCCTTTCATATCCCTTGTGTACACACACACATGCGCGCATGTAATTGTAAATCTCGTCCACCATTTTCTTTGTTTAAAGTTTAAACGTTAAGCTTTTTTTATATAAGTTAAACGTGGAGCTTTATTAAACAAAACACATTACTACGTCGATTACAGAGAAAAGAACCAAAAAGTTGACTATGATTTGCGAACGTATGATTCAATATATAAAGTTGTGTATACAAATATATACTTTTAACTAACAAACAATTTACTAGATTTCGAAAATTTAAATTTCGTTATCTGATTAAGATCGAAATCTGTACACTCTTATTAGATTTAGCTCCATTAGTTGGAAGTAGGACTCATTGTTTCAATTGCATTTTCTCGTTTATAATTGGCATTTCAGTCTTTCGGTTTCGGTTAGATTCGATCATAGGTCGTGAATAAAACAACAACAAAATTACTACCATTTAGGTTTATCTAACTAATGCAGATAAACCGGAACTAAGGTAAATAATCAAATGGTTTTTTTTTTTGCTTTCTTTCACATTTGTGAATTCAAAGTTTTCAATTGTTTTTTTGAAATAAAACGAAAGAAAGCGCACAATTCATCTAACACGTTGAATAAACGATTGGACTTTAATTTCCTTAACAATTTTGCTTTTATTATTATAATAATTACATCATTAATAGTCTAATATTCACATTTCACCTCAGTGTCGCTCGTGATGTGCTACGTACGTACTAATCAAATTATTCAAATCATATAAATATTCGACGTGTAAGAGATTCGTGCTTGGAAGGTTCGTCTCATAATTATAAGCGTCATATATCTGAACACAAAAGTACTGAGATTATGCGATTGAAAATTGAAGAAAACTAGTTGTAATTCGGATCTTATACAACCGAAATAAAATGACAGACAATGAGACACACAATGCGGCTCGTAAGGTGCGGTCTTCAACGTGGTCCTAGTTTCCCTTTCGCATCTCTTATATTATACGTCTACATAAAACTATTAATTATTTACTCTTTAAACAAACAATTTTAGTGTACATTTCCAAAAATGTACATGCTGCTTCTCCTTCTTAATTTTTTTTACTTCTAAGTTCTAATATCTCATGTGTTACCTATATATAGCCACAGGACCCTCATTGATATAGGCGTACTAATTAACAAGACTTGTCTTCTCTAATTTAAATATGTCTCTCTATCACTCTCTTTGCTTTCTCCTCCTCCTCTCTCTCTGCCATGGCTCTCACAGCCTCCGACCACGTCGAACTCCTCATCTCGATGGTAAGAAATAAGAAAATCATCCATTTTTTCTTATTCACTGACTAATCCGATAAATCTAAAACACATGAATTTTTGTAATACTATGGTTTCGATCTTACAGCGCTTCTCCCCAATGGCAACTTTGAGCAAACCCCTCTCAAATCAAACATGAAGGGTCGACAAATAATCGGCACTAACTCTCTCCCCCACTGGCAAATCTCCGGCCACGTGGAGCTAGCTTCCGGTGGGCCACAGCCCGGAGGGTTCTACTTCCCGGTCCCACGTGGGGTCCACGCGGTTAGGATAGGAAACTTAGCTTCCATCTCTCAGGACGTGCGAGTGAAGCGTGGTTTGGTCTACTCTCTAACGTTTGGGGCCACGAGGACTTGCGCTCAGGACGAGAACATCAAAGTCTCCGTACCCGGTCAGGCCAACGAGCTTCCGATCCAGACCGTCTTTAGCTCCGACGGTGGCGACACTTACGCTTGGGCTTTCAGGGCAATGTCCGATGTGGTTAGATTCACTTTCCATAACCCTGGTGTTCAAGAGGACCACACTTGTGGGCCCCTCGTAGATGCTGTCGCTATCAAAGAGATTCTTCCCGTGCGTTATACCGGAGGTAATTGCTGAATCAGTGGACCGGTTCAGATCCGGTTTAGTTTTCATGTACATGGATTATGGGGAGTCTGTTTTTGCAATTTGATCCTTGTATTTTAGCTTTATGTTAAATGTTAACCCTGTATTTTTATTCTGTCTCTTTTTATTAGGAAACTTGGTGAAAAACGGCGGATTCGAGATTGGCCCACACGTATTTGCTAACTTCTCGACTGGAATCTTGATTCCAGCGAAGATCCAAGACGTGATCTCACCGCTTCGCGGTTGGATCATCGAATCACTAAAACCGGTGAAATACATCGACAGTCGCCATTTCAAAGTTCCGTCTGGACTCGCCGCCGTGGAGCTCGTTGCCGGAAGAGAAAGCGCAATCGCTCAGATCATCCGTACCGTCGCCGGGAAGGCATACATCCTCTCGTTCACAGTGGGAGACGCGCAAAATGGCTGCCACGGATCGATGATGGTGAAGGCGTTTGCGGGAAAAGAGGCGTTTAAGCTTCCTTTCGTGTCAGAAGGTAAGGGAGCGTTTAAAACGGGGCGTTTCAGATTTGTGGCCGATTCAAATCGCACCAGGATAACATTTTATAGTGGGTTTTATCATACCAAGCTTCATGATTTCGGTCATCTTTGTGGGCCTGTTCTTGATAGTGTTATTGTAATTTCGACCCATTAACGATTTTGTGGTTCATATAATTCTATTCAGACTGAATGTTAGAATAAAAAATACGATCTCTATTTTATTCGTAAACCCCAATTTGTAGTTGGAGTTTTTTTTGTTAGTAACAAAAAACCGGTGATGCCGAAGTTATTGTAGGACCAAAAATTCACACCATATAAAACAATAGTGATTTAATCACGAACGTAGAAATAAATGGTAAGGAAATACGAGGTATAAAAACGATGTAAAAGAGGCGAAAGAAAAACCGAAACAATGGATGCGAGATAACTAAATTTCCTTAACTCAAAGAATCACCCGTAGTGCGACGGTATAAAGAATATTCATGAGTCCCATGATACAACCATTGAATCCGTTATCGCGAACACTCGATAACAGATTTGTCGAACGTAATACTACGATCCTCTCGAATAAAAGACTTACTCTTAGCGGTAGGGAATTGAAGAAACTTTTGTTTAGAAATTTCAGGTGTGTTTTCCGGATGCCTTTCTCTCAAAAGAGGCCATCGTATATATAGGAAAAGAGAGAGCTAGGATTCGACCTTGTTGATCAAGTATAAACACACACAATCCAAAATCGGCCCAAAAAATAATTGCTCGGAGGTCCATCGACCATCAACCTATAAGAGCCCTAAGAGCCATTAAAAAATGCCACGAGCCACAGCTAGGCGACATCGCACATGTGGTATTTACTTCTCTCTCTCTAACTCCTTTGAAACACATATAAAAGGTGGTCTTATATATACAAGACAAAATGTTTTCCAACTTCCAATGTGGGACAAAATACACTCCCACTAACTTAAGTTACCCAATCCACAAGGCTTTCTTACTTAGTCCATAGGCCTCATTTCAATTCACATTTATACATTTTTTATAAAACCCACCAGTTTTTAAAAGTTGTTCCAACAGTTATTTCCAATTGAACATGTATGGAATACTCCGTTGAAATTGTTAGTTGAGATTGTTGGAAAAAATTGATGAAAGAGAATTTTTTTTTTTGAATTGAATATAAAATTGTATTCAAACCAAAAACACGTTTTTACAACAACCGTGTTACATTAATTTGAAAGAGAACCTGAAATTTAAATCGAATTTATTTTTAACCTCTTGTTGAAAACCAGAATTGTAATATTTGATGAAAGAGATTCAATTTCATAAAAGTATAATATTTGATGTGAGTTAATATATGGTTTACTACAAGTCCATGCACAAGAGTTTGTTGACCATAAGAGACATGGCTTTGTACTGGTTGTGCGATGGCAAAAGTATTCGGGATAATTGCCAACTCTTTATGAAATAATTTTGTTTGTGTTTAATAGTAATGCCCGATTTTGTTAAACTAAAACAAAAATGTATCAAAATAATCTGATTCAAAAACGAGACTTGAACGGAAACTTTGTATTTATACCTTAACGAGCTGTAATTAAAACTGAACAATTTAATGTATAATGATTGCGGCACTGTGAATCTGTGATGTGGCGCATTGTTATCATTCTATAAACCAAACAAAAATCTCGGAGTGTAAAGTTTTAATGTACAATGTATGTGATATTGTGATGCAAAGTTATCATCCTAAGTGTAGATATTTTGTTATTCAAAATATATGAGATACCAAATCACACAATTGTTTTGTCATGATCTACATCCCATTAATTTGTGAATGGAGTTGGTATATAATATATATACATACATCATTCATCCAGTTACTTAAAATATGTGACCGATTCGAAATGAAGTCTGATATAAAAACTAGAAGTTAAATGTTTTACAAAGACTTTCTTTAACAAAAAAAGAGGGAAGAAGAAAGTTCTACAAAAACCAATTACGTATGATATTTTGTATGACTTGTATAGTTCTATACTTCTATTCTATGGAGTATATACAGCAAGCGTATATATATGACTTGAGTTTGTGCTACGCTGTTGGATTTGGATGATGTGGCGAAACGTATGCCGTTGATTAATATTTACACGTAGACTTGAGCACAGCAGATAACTCCTCTCCGCTCCTCCTCTGTATATCTATCTCTTCTCCAAGGAGCAAGTAAGAGAAAACAAAGGAAAAAAGACCCACCGAAGACGAAAGAGCAAAGACGACCCACCGAGGACGAAACTATCCTAAGGCGTAATCGAACGAAGATGGCCGTCGAGAAATCGAACACGACGGTGGACGGTGTCGAGATACTGAAGCCACGTACGGACAACAGAGAATATCGGAGGATTGTCCTCAAGAACTCGCTTCAAGTCCTGTTGATCAGCGATCCCGATACCGATAAGGTGTGAGATCGCTACGATTTCAATCCTGATATTGACTTACCTTTAATTTTGATTCCTTTTACTGATTCAAAAAAGTTTTAATTTTTTTTCTCTTTTTCAAGTGTGCTGCTTCAATGAGCGTTAGTGTCGGATCCTTCTCTGACCCACAAGGATTAGAAGGCTTAGCTCACTTCCTTGGTACGTCGAATTTTTCAAGTTTTTTTTTGTTTTGTTGTTGTAATTTTGAAATGTGTACCATCTTAATTCGAGTGCTCTCAATAGTTATTTGCAATGGAATGATTTAAATCTGGTCTCAACGTATCTTTACAGTGTTTTGTTTTGTTGTTGTTTTGGTTGTTAGAGCATATGCTATTTTATGCAAGTGCAAAATACCCAGAGGAAGATAGTTACTCCAAGTACATCACTGAGGTAATATAGATCCTTACACTCTCCGGAATTTAAACTCGAAAATTTGTTCCTGAGTCTGTTTTTTTTCTATTAATTCCTCACGTTACAATTTTTTGAGAAATATACAATTTTCTTGGTGTAGCATGGAGGCAGCACAAATGCATATACATCCTCTGAAGAGACAAATTACCATTTTGATGTTAATGCTGATTGTTTCAATGAGGCTTTGGACAGGTACATTTGTTTGTTTGTTTTTTTTTCCTCGCTTGCTAATTAATCTTCTCCAATCTCTTACCATTTTGCTTTTGTAAGTTTCTTATGTGACTGCATTGATCAGATCTGCTCAGTTCTTTATCAAACCACTAATGTCAGCTGATGCCACCATGAGGGAGATTAAGGCTGTTGACTCAGGTTCGCTTTTTATTTTCCTTATGTTTTTTATTCTTCTTTCTTGCTGTAGCCCGTGAACTTAACAGATTATAACGAGTTTTCTTTATCCAGAGAATCAGAAAAACTTACTCTCTGATGGTTGGCGAATGCGACAGGTATAGCTCTGGTCTTAAGAACAATTATCTGAGTTATTTTTATTTGTTTCGACCCATTTAGCTGGTACTATCAATGTTGAAGGATGCGTTTTAGGAATTCATTAGGTAGGTGATATAACTAACATCTCAAAACCTTCTAACTTCTATTTCTTTCTCCATTTTCTTTGATAACAGTTACAGAAGCATCTAAGCAAAGAAGACCATCCGTTTCACAAATTTAGCACAGGTCTATAATCTAATTTTTTTCACTGATTATGCTCTGACTGCCGTTCATGGAATATATTTATTATGATGCATATGAATAGTCAGTTGTGATTCCAATCCTTTTCTCATGCTAAAAAGTGAGATTTGTGCTTAGGAAACATGGATACACTTCATGTACGACCCCAAGCGAAAGGAGTGGATACAACGAGTGAGCTTATTAAGTTCTATGAAGAACATTATTCCGCCAACATCATGCACCTGGTTGTATATGGGAAGGGTATGTTTTGTTGCTAACACGAAACTCAAAATTCCCTTATTTCTATTAAAATAGGTAACAACAATACTAATTTCTTTACTCTGGATGTATTCAGAAAGCCTTGACAAAATTCAAGATCTTGTGGAAGGGATGTTCCAGGAAATTCAAAACACCAACAAAGTTATCCCTAGATTCCCTGGCCAGCCATGTACTCCAGACCATTTGCAGGTGTTTGTTCATTTCCGAAAATTCAGAATTTATTTCACATGAAGAAAATTCATGCTAGAATGTTTCTGAGGTGGTATTGTTGGCGCTGTTGTTTTATTTCGGTTTTAGATTCTTGTGAAAGCCGTTCCTATAAAGCAAGGACACAAGCTCGGTGTTTCATGGCCTGTGACTCCTAGCATTCATCATTATGAAGAAGCACCAAGCCGGTACCTTGGCCATCTAATTGGACATGAAGGCGAAGGAAGTTTGTTTCATGCCTTGAAAACCCTGGGTATGCTTTCTTTGTGGCAAACACTAATAGCTTTTACACTAGATTCTTCATAAGAGGGGTGATAGGCTCAAATTTAGTTTTAATGTTTGTGAATCTCTATTTCTCTTCTTCAAAATTGATATATTTTAGTTCAAAATTATTATCAAACACCTTTTTTTTTAGGATAAGTTGATGCTGCTAATATTTGCATAGTTCATAGAGTTATGTATTACCTCATCTGTATTCTTGGTTATATCTATTTTTCCGAGCTGTCTCAAGCTCGATCTTCGATCTCCTTTCCTGACCCACAAGAAATGTGACAAGACTCTTTTGAGGTTCCCTATAAGATGATATAGAAGATTTCTTCAGAAACTGCAACTCTAGTATCTATTAAAAAATTTGTTCTAGTATTTGTTCTACAAAAAAATGCAGGGGGCCTTAACTGATTTCTAAATAGAGTAGAATGGGAGGATTTCACTTTAGAGAATTATTATAGAAAATGGGCGTCTTTGTCCACCAGAGAGTTTCTTTCTAGCTGTATATACAAAACTCTTGGATAGGACAGGTTGCTGATGCTGAATTGGTACATTTTGTAGTATTGCCTAATTCTTCTTATTGCTTGCAGGCTGGGCAACGGGACTCTCTGCTGGTGAAGGAGATTGGACTCTAGATTATTCTTTCTTCAAGGTTTCGATTGACCTTACTGATGCTGGTCATGGTGGGTTTCTGTACTGTATTTCTTTCAATTCTAGGAAAGTTCACAACAGTCTTCTTCTTTCTTATGTTGAATAGAGAGTATGGGTGTGTTTGGTGTTTAGTATGTACATGATAATTTCCTGGTTCTCCTCCTTTGTGGGTTTACAGAGCATATTCAAGATATTTTAGGGTTGCTGTTCAGATACATTCAGCTATTACAACAGACTGGTGTTTGCCAGTGGATTTTTGATGAGGTATGGCTATACTGATTGTTTTTTTTTTTTTTTTTTTTTTTTTTTTTTTTTTGACTTTGATCGTGCTAGTACTTCCTAATGATTAAGTCTCCTTAAAGAGTTTGATACATCTCTTGTTGTTATTGAAGCTCTCGGCTATTTGTGAGACCAAATTTCATTATCAAGACAAAATACCACCAATGTCCTATATAGTGGATATTGCATCAAACATGCAGGTAAATATTTTTTTTGCCTTAGCTTTTTTGTAAGCTTTCTAAATGTGACCTATACATATGACTGCTGAATATGCTTGAGTTCTTGTGTCCTTAATGAACAAAAAGAAGAATACATGCTTAGCTCTGTTACCATGTCATCAACCATTACATTAGTTATGTACTGAAACTGAAGTTTGGTAATCTATATCCTTAAAGCACAAACCTAAGTTCATGGCTAATATGTAATATAACACTTTTTTTTTAATCTTCTGTATCCTCTTCAATTACGCTTCAGATATTTCCGACCAAGGATTGGCTAGTTGGATTATCACTGCCTTCTAAATTTAATCCAGCCACTGTACAAAAAGCTGTAGATGAGCTTTCTCCTAGTAATGTTCGGTAAGTGTGTGATCTTTAAGCCTATTATACGCTAAATTGATGATGAAATCATGGGTCACCTGACCCATAAGCTAATTCTACATTTGTTTCATTTACTCTTAAAATATCTGAGGAGACAGGCATATGATCGCTATTTTATTTGATATTTATCCGTTAGCATTTTTGCAGTTTATATTTTATTTGATATCCCTGTCATGCTATTATAGTCTAGTAGTCTACATGTTGTTAAAGCGCTGGAATTCATTAGTGCGAATTCTTGTCGAAGAATCTTTTCTAATGCCATTGCTTTTTTAGAATCTTTTGGGAATCACAGAAATTTGAAGGACAAACTGACAAGACTGAGCCATGGTATAACACTGCCTATTCTCTTGAGAAGATAACCAGCTCCACCATTCAGGTTCGCATTTCATATGTTATACTTATTCAAAATGATTCATTATTTCCAACGTGCCCATCTCCTCCATATCAAATTTTATTTGAACCGTTGCTTTTGCCTTCTTAATCTTTTGGGTTATGTAAAATAATTACAGGAGTGGGTGCAGTCTACCCCTGATGTAAACTTGCATTTACCAGCGCCTAATGTCTTCATTCCTACAGATTTGTCATTAAAGGATGCTAAGGACAAGGTTCAAATTTCACCACACAAGTTACAAGTTTCTTTTTGTATCTTTAATGTATGAAGCAGTCTTCTTATGTGATCAAGTTGTGGAACAGGAGACTGTCCCAGTTTTGTTGAGAAACTCGCCTTTCTCCAGATTGTGGTACAAGCCAGATTCGATGTTCTCGAAACCAAAGGCATATTTTAAGATGGATTTCAACTGCCCACTTGCAGTCAGCTCTCCTGACGCAGCAGTTCTTACGGATATTTTTACGCGGTTACTGATGGACTATTTAAATGAATATGGTAAGATCTACTCGGTACATCCCTCGGTATTTTTCTTTCATTCTTTCCACTAGAGGATTTTTCTTGTGGAGTTATTCGAGAGAACTGTATGCCAAATGGAACTAAGCATCTGAAATTGGCAAATTTGTCCAATAGTCACCAAAACCTGTCTCATGCAATATGACACGCTGTTGATTGGGCATTTCTTGTAGCTTTTGATATGTCAGTATGACTTTCGACTTTTTCAGCTTTGTTGTATGCATGAAGATAAATGAAAAAATGGTATAAATAAGTAAAAGAAAGGGATTGATGAATATAAACAAGAGTAAAAAACGAGCTCTCTATTTGTATTTTATATCGTGAAATCTGCCCCCTTACTCTTTGACTTTTCTATGTTCTAGCTTATTATGCACAAGTTGCTGGTCTTTACTATGGAGTGAGCCTTTCGGACAATGGTTTCGAGGTGAGTTTGGCATTTATCTCATTTATACCACACGCATTTGCTCGTCCTTTGCGCTATGCTTTTTTTCTTTTCTTTTTCTGACTGACTGTTCTATTTCTCTCAGTTGACCCTTCTTGGTTACAATCACAAATTGAGGATCTTGCTAGAAACTGTTATTGAAAAGATAGCAAATTTTGAAGTTAAACCTGACAGGTTTTCTGTTATCAAGGTGACCATGTCTCTCTTTATTACTTAAGTTAACAGTTGGATGATGTTCTCTGTACCAGAGTTATTGAATTTGTGTAATTTTTTTTCCGTATCCTTTACTAGGAAACTGTCACAAAGGAGTATCAAAATTACAAATTCCGTCAGCCATATCACCAAGCAATGTATTACTGCTCGCTCATATTACAAGATCAGACCTGGCCGTGGACAGAGGAACTAGATGTCCTTTCTCATATGGAAGCTGAAGATGTAGCTAAGTTTGTCCCAATGTTGTTATCAAGGACATTTATTGAGTGTTATATAGCAGGTATTGAAATTACGTTTTTTTCCCATGATTTTTCTTTCGTGGTTGTGATGGTTTCTGTATTGTCTTTGTCTTCTTCTTTTATCAAGCTGTCTTGGTGTTCGAATATATCTATTTATCATTTCAGGTAATGTGGAGGATAGCGAAGCTGAGTCAATGGTCAAGCATGTTGAAGATATTCTATTTAATGATCCAAAGCCGATTTGCCGACCTTTGTTCCCATCCCAGCACCTGACTAATAGAGTTGTAAAGCTCGAAGAAGGAATGAAGTATTTCTACCACCAAGATGGCTCAAACCCCAGTGATGAAAATTCTGCTCTAGTTCACTATATTCAGGTACTTCCTTGTTCAGGTTTAGAAGATGGCCTATGAATTTATTCTCAGTATTGACCAGTTTTACATGTTGTTCTATGGACCTTGTTTTTTGTTACCTTAGAACATATTTCCTGAGAACATATTGTTTTGGCTAACTGAAACTTTGTTTGCCACGAACAGGTTCATAGAGATGACTTTGCTATGAATATTAAACTTCAACTATTTGGTCTTGTTGCAAAGCAAGCCACCTTTCACCAACTTAGAACGGTCGAGCAACTTGGTTACATCACTGCACTTGCTCAGAGGTATATTTGAATTTTTTTCTCACATTTCCTAATACACCCCCCCCCCTGAAATCTGTCTAATCACGCTTTTCTGCAATGTAGGAACGATTCTGGCATTTATGGTGTACAGTTCATTATTCAGTCATCAGTGAAGGTACCAAACCATCCTGCCACTTCAGTCAGTTGGAATTTCTTTAATAAACCTTATGCTCTTGTCTGTAACTGCCTCGGCTATTTATGGTTTTTAACAGGGTCCTGAACATATTGATTCGAGGGTGGACTCATTACTGAAGAACTTAGAGACTAAACTTGGCGAGATGAGTGATGAGGAATTCAAGGTGAGATGGGTGAACCTGTTTGTTATATATCTCAAGTAATCTTATCTTGGTATGCAATATGATCCTTAACACGAGTTCATTAACTGACATGGGTTACTCTTCCTCAAGAGCAATGTAACAGCTTTGATAGACATGAAGCTTGAAAAACACAAGAACTTGAAGGAGGAATCCCGGTTTTACTGGCGAGAGATTCAAAGTGGAACACTCAAATTCAACCGTAAGGAGGCAGAGGTACATATACACCTTCCTCCTTTCTTCTAAACTAAGAAAACCGCCTCTTGAATCAACCCCCCATGCATAGATACTTGCTCGAATAATTGAATCACTTGTAGGATTAGCTCAAGTTAGTATGAAGTTAGCATGGGAGCAACTAATTGATGAGAGAGTGGGGTTTCCTTGTGGACAGGTTGGTGCACTGAGGCAGCTTCAGAAGCAAGAGTTGATAGATTTCTTCGACGAGTACATAAAGGTTGGAGCAGCACAGAAAAAATCGCTGAGCATAAGAGTATACGGGAGCCAGCATTTGAAAGAAATGGCAAGTGACAAAGATGAAGTCCCATCACCATCTGTTGAAATCGAAGATATTGTTGGTTTCAGAAAGTCCCAGCCTCTTCACGGGTCGTTCAGGGGATGCGGACAACCCAAACTGTGAGGGCTGAATCTCATTTCATTATACAAAGACTATTTTTTTTTCCCCTTCTGGTTGTAAGAAGAATCAAAAATCGGTGAACATTTGGCATCAATTGCTAGAAAACAGAGTTTCAATCATCTAGAGATTTGATAACAAATCCGAGAAAACATTGATGAGTCTAACTAAGATTGTGTAGCCTTTGTCGATAAATCCAGACATTTGGAACACAGACGGTAAATTTAGATGATTGATTCATTAGTTTCCCACTTTTCTTGGCGTTCTACCCTCTTAAACCGAAGAGGCATTACTCTTCCCCAACAAATTAACTTCAGAGAAGCTCTGAGTAGCTCTCTCAATCTATCAAGACTGAACATAAATCTCTCAAAGACTTCTTGAGACAATTCACCTAACTCTAACTGGTATCAGCCTGTATGAATCTTAAGACCATTTCAATCCGAGGAGTGAAACAAAAAAAAGAAAAAAGATTCATGCAGTTTCAGAAAGTGATTTTTGGATTCTCTCTCTTTTCATTCTTGTTGGGACTTATGGTTTATTGAATTTTCAGAAAGGTAAAAAAAAATTCAATTTTTATTTCTAAACTGTTCTGTATTTTTTAATTAGAAAGGTAAAAGGAAATAATTTATTTACTGATCTAATGGTATTTTCTAGCTCATGGAATTAATTTTCCCCAACAAAGGGAGCCTAACAAAATCAGTATTCACTATTCAGTATGAGTTTGCCGACAAAATAAGCAAATACTATATATATATATATATATGATTGATTCAATCAATCGAGCTTGAAGATGCTGACATTGCTGAAGCATGATAATTTAGTGAGGTTGAGACTCTAGCTTGAGAGGGGGTTTTGCTGCTCGAAGGCAAGTGCATTTTAGTGGCCAGTGCGTGTATTGCATTGGAGACATTTACGATTATGAAAGAAAGCATGTGAATATATTTAATCTTTGTGATTAGCTGAAATTGTTTTTCTGGTTCATTCAATGAACATCATTGGTTCTAGACTTATAATATATATATATATATATCACGACTTCATTGTTATATATTTTCATTATAATAAGCTATATCACAACCAACTCATAACGTATATAAACAGAGGGTGAGAGGAGGATAAAGTCTGACCTGCCTCAAACACCAGCTTAGTTTGTCATGCAATCAATCTACAGAGAACAGAGAGAAGCATATTATGAAAAAAATGACAACCCATTTGATGAAAATCAAGATTTTGTACCTTGTAAAGAAAGGGCTCATGCTTTCCTCCTGCGCCAGACCTCTTCACATAACCCATCTTCAACAGCCTGCATCAGGATAATAGAACAATTTTAAAAAAATTTGTGCAACCATGTCTTAGATTCCAAAATTGAACTTGTTTGATGGAACCTTCGTCCTGTCACAAGTTTTTGCTTCTCTGTTATGTTTGTGTGTGAGAGTGTAAGGAACAGTAAGGAGGGAGAGAGAGAGGCAGAGTATATACATTCTGAGAGCTTTGCTTGTATCTGCACTATCTCCCAGCACCTGACGGATCTTAACTTCAGAAGAGCAGCTGGTGGAGAGAAACTCCAAGATCTTTACTGCCCTACGGCGAACGGAACTCGAGCTGTGACTTTCTTTCTTCTTTGATTTTCTGTATGGCTTCTCATGACTTATGGTTTTGATTCTGCTTTCTGTGCTTGAAATCTCACTTGAACCGGTTGACAAACACGATTCCTCTTT
Source organism: Eutrema heterophyllum (assembly GCA_002933915.1). Classification (NCBI taxonomy): domain Eukaryota; kingdom Viridiplantae; phylum Streptophyta; class Magnoliopsida; order Brassicales; family Brassicaceae; genus Eutrema; species Eutrema heterophyllum. Next base: position 494,236 of record PKMM01011779.1, read on the forward strand.
GGAGTCGCTGGAGAGATCATCAAACTCTGGATTCTTTGAATGTGTTGTTGGCTTCAAATCAGCTGAGCTCCAAATCACTTTTGTCCGACGTTTTTTGGCAATCTGCATAGGACTCAGTCATGGAAAAATTGGATCAAATCCCCAAAAATGCTATACAGAATCAAAACGGACATTAGCTCTGTTCAAGTATATACAAGACGAAATTCAAAAGTTATCAGAGAGAAAAAAATCAAATTCCAGAAAGATCAGTTTCTGGTAAAATTAACATAAGTCCAGATTTTCAAATCACGAACAAACCACTGATACCGCTAACATAAGGAAAATCAGTGCAAAAATCGAATTCAACATAGAGTAATCCATTATCTAGCGAATCGAAATCCAAAACCGAGATTGATGATATCGCACCTTGAATTTCATGAAGTCTTCCTCAGAGCTCTTCCGAGACGAGCCGTTGTTGGAGAGAGCGGAATCGCACGATCTCGTTCCGGTAGACACGAAGCTCAAGCTCAAGCTTCCTTGACCATAGCTTTCACCCACCGAGAAATTTTTCTTCTCAGATCCAGATCTATCACTATCCAATGAAATTTCGCAAATAGAAAAGTAGAGAGATTAGGAAGAGAACTTAGAGAAGCATTTCGACTCCGAGCTTCATAATTTGGACTCAAAACCCAAAACGCATACGTTACGCTACCTTGAAGAAGAGAAGAAGAACGTCCCAGAGGAAAGGAGGAGAAGAGAAGATGCCGCTTCTCTATCGATCGAAGAAGGAAACTCAGACATCTCCGATATTTAGCTTCCAAACCAAGTCTTCTCTGCGTTTCTTCTACTGGCGCGATGATCTGAGCTCCTTTCTATTTTTTGAATTCTCTGCTCTGTTCTCTCTCTCTCTCTGAGAGTAATAATATCTCCCTCTTGATGGGCCCTTCTACACTCAAGATTGGACTACTTATGAGCCCATTACAAAATCCACTAAAAACTCTTAACGAAAGCTGTCTGATCAAACAAGAATACCGGAATTATAATTTCTGTTTTATCCTACCATTTTACAAAAATATGAACTTTTTTAATTTGGATTTGTTCTTCCTTTTAATAATAACAGAGAGGTTGCGTCAAAAATAAGTTAAAAAACTTTTTAAGTGATAAATTTTACCAAATATAAGTTTTTAAAAAAAAAATGTATCACATACTTCATTTTTTAATATACCAGTTTCTAGTGTAAAAAAAAAAAATGATATATTCTATAATATTTTTCATCCTCGTATCTCCTCTTTTACTATTTCTCTAGCATTTGCGTATTTTTTTAATAGTTAGCTTTGCTTCATGTGATGGCTTGCCTGGTCCTACAGATTACAGCAAGAATTACTGTTTAGTTGTCTCTTTGGGGATAAAGAAGAAGTTTGCATTGACCTTACAGCTCACAGACCCGGCTTCGCTTTCCATGCTTTTGCATTGCATTCAAGCTTAAGCAACGTCAATCCCAACTACCGCATTACATACGCTTGCAATCGCAGACCAATTCCTTTTTGTTGTGGTGGAAGATTCACAAATCTCTCAGGGTGTGTGGAATTTGAAGTTATTCTGATTCAGCAAGTGTTTGAAGAAGTTCTCGGCTTGATCCGATGTTGGTTCAGGATCGTGAGGCGCCCACTCCTCTCAAGCCGCCGAAATCTCAGATCAGAGAAATGCCTACTCATCAGCAGATCCGACGATTCAGTGAACCCAGAAACCTAGATTTCTCGTCTTGGGTCTCGGAGAATGTTTCCAGAATTGTCATCTTCTTTATCTTCATCGTCACCATAGCAGCTTTCTTCTTCCTCTACAACACCACCGACACTGCTTCTCTCCTTTGTTTCCAGTCACAGTCAACTCAGTCGCTTCAATCTCTCTCTCGCCCACAAATCAAGTGGAATTCGATCCGGGTCCTCTCAGACAAGACCTCCCCGTACGCTAATTTCCTGACGGAGAAATGGATCGTGGTGTCGGTGACCAAGTATCCGACTGAGGAGCTCAAGAGCTTGGTGAAGATCCGAGGATGGCAGGTTCTGGCGATCGGAAACTCTGTGACCCCGAAGGATTGGAGTCTCAAAGGTGCCATCTTTTTGTCTCTCGATGCTCAAGCCGAATTGGGTTACCGTATTTTAGATCACTTGCCTTACGATTCTTTCGTGCGGAAGAGCGTCGGTTACCTTTTCGCGATCCAGCACGGCGCGAAGAAGATCTACGACGCGGATGATCGTGGTGAAGTGATTGATGGAGATCTAGGGAAGCATTTTGATGTGGAGTTAGTTGGTGAAGATGCTAAGCAAGAGCCGGTTTTGCAGTATAGCCATGAAAACCCCAATAGGACTGTGGTTAATCCTTATATTCATTTCGGGCAACGTTCGGTTTGGCCTAGAGGTTTGCCATTAGAGAATGTAGGTGACATCAACCATGAGGAGTATTACACTGAGGTCTTTGGTGGTAAGCAGTTTATACAGCAAGGGATTTCAAATGGTTTACCGGATGTCGATTCGGTGTTTTACTTCACCAGGAAAACGACTTTAGAAGCTTTTGATATTAGGTTCGATGAGCATTCTCCTAAAGTGGCTTTGCCTCAAGGTGTGATGGTGCCCGTTAATTCCTTTAACACTCTTTACCATTCCTCGGCCTTTTGGGGGTTGATGCTTCCTGTTTCAGTTAGTTCTATGGCTTCTGATGTGTTGAGAGGGTACTGGGGACAAAGGCTATTGTGGGAGCTTGGTGGTTATGTTGCTGTTTATCCACCCACGGCTCACCGGTTTGATAGAATCGAGGCTTACCCTTTTGCAGAGGAGAAGGATCTTCATGTCAATGTTGGTCGTTTGATAAAATTCTTACTTGCTTGGAGATCAGAGAAGCATAGTTTCTTTGAGACAATCCTTGATTTGAGCTTTGCCATGGCTGAAGAAGGGTTCTGGACAGAACAGGATGTGAAATTCACAGCAGCTTGGCTTCAGGATTTGATTACTGTCGGGTACCAACAACCGCGGTTGATGTCACTAGAATTGGATCGCCCACGAGCAAGTATCGGCCATGGAGATAGAAAAGAGTTTGTTCCTCGGAAGTTGCCTTCGGTTCATCTTGGGGTTGAGGAGACAGGCACAGTGAGCACTGAAATAGGGAACTTGATAAAGTGGAGAAAGAATTTTGGGAATGTTGTGCTTGTTATGTTTTGTAATGGTCCCGTTGAACGCACCGCTCTTGAGTGGAGGTTACTTTACGGCAGAGTATTCAAGACCGTTGTGATATTGTCTTCTCAGAAGAACTCGGATCTCTATGTCGAAGAAGCCAAACTCGATCACATTTACAAGTACGACTTTTCTCAACATTAGTATATGTTGATTAAAGTTCAAGCTTCTAATGGTACGTTTGTATGTATAATTCAGGCATCTACCGAAGATATTTGATCGATACAGCAGCGCAGAAGGATTTTTGTTTGTTGAAGACGATACAATTCTCAATTACTGGAATCTACTTCAAGCCGACAAGACTAAGATTTGGACTACAGACAAGGTATAACATTTCCATCAAATTGTCGGTTATTTTTTTTTGCTATCTCGATATGGTATATCTTACAAGGAAACTTGTTTTTGTAAACTGGCGATTAGGTATCAAAGTCATGGACATCAGTGAAACCCACCGAGAAGTTTGATTGGTTTTCTGTACAAGCCGAGTTAGTGAAGAAAACTGTAAGTACAATGCCGGCTCATTTTCAAGTTAACTACAAGGAAGCCGCCAAGAACAATCATGACACCTTAACGGTATGCAGTTCAGAGGTATTCTACGTGCCTAAACGATTTGTGACCGACTTTATCGATCTTGTCGATCTTGTGGGTGATATGGACTTGCATTACAAAGTGGCTGTGCCGATGTTCTTCATGTCCATGGATTCGCCTCAGAATTTTGACCCGGTTCTTGGTTCGATGGTATATAAGAGGAAATCATCTTCGTTTAACTCTTCTTTGAGTCTGTATTCTGCTCAAGCACCTGCGGTTCACCCGTGGAGCATATCCAGCGAACAAGATTTCATCAAATTGGTTGGACAAATGGCTGAAGGCGATCCGCTACTAATGGAATTGGTATGATGATGAGTCAGGGTATAGAGATTGCAGTATTGCAATGATAGAAGCAGAGCTATACAAAATTGTGTCTTTGATTCTTTTCTTTTTGGTCCCTTTTCAGAATTTTTTTCTTCTGGGGGATGTGGAGAAAGTCATGTAATGTTCCATTGTAACCATACAATTTGTGAGTGTATAATGTTTCCCCATCTGATACTAATCTCTGCTTCACCAATGAACACAAAAAATTGTTTCAGACAGTTGGAAACAAGGCTAAATTTAAGAGTTGTGACCCAGTTTTGATCCCACAAAGAAGAAACACTGGAATGTTAAGGAAGCTAGATGAAGAGATCCTGAAGCTGAGTGTGGCTCACCACAACACCAAGTTTCTGTGAAATTGCCGCTCTCACTGTTTCGGGATCCAAGCTCGACAATGTATCCGCACCGCTCATGGCAATGTACTCACTCAAATTGTGCGAGATGCCGTCTTCAGAAGCAAGACAAAAACGAGCTGAGGAAATGAATATTGTTGATGGAAGGGTGAAAGTTGTTACATCATACCTTGGGCAACAATGGGCTGATAGGGCGGAGGTTGAGCAGTCCAGGTTCCATCAGGTTCTTTCATGTGTCTTCTATCAGAAGCAAAGTGCTTAAAGAAGAGAGGAGCATGCACAATGCGAAAGAACCTGATCTCAACCAGACAAAAGAATAAACCAGCTACATTATATAATCCTGAATTTCCCAGGCAAATCTATACTGCTCAACATAAAAATGTCCAAAACACTTTGCCGTGCCTTTCATAAACTGATTTTCACGTAAAATGTAAGGTTCAAGTACACAAGAGGGTAAAGAAGCAAAAAGTTTCACGGTGATAGCAAAGTAATCGCAACAAAAGGCTACTGCTTTGACATCTTGACATAGGTTGCTTGATGGTACAGTGATGCGAAAGTTTAGAACGATAGATTTATTACCTCTGATATTCTGCAAAAAGCTGAAAAGATGGCTGGATAGTTTTAGTCACGTACGAGGCTAAGGGTGAAGGGAAAGGCAAAGTAGAATCGAGATCCCACACCAAAGGCTCAGAGTCACATTCTTTCTTCCTCTATTCATGCAAATAGATAAACCAAAATCAAGGCTGATTTGAAAAAACGATACATTGGAACAAGTGGTGGCTTGGATATGATGATTTTACCTGGACACAGATGACATGATAATCCCACAGGACAATCCCATCCGCTCTGCTACTAGCTTTCTGATGCCAAAGTGGAACCTAGACGAACATCTAACCAACATTATCGATAATGGACATGGAAACAGACACACTCTAATTACCAAACGAGCACATCGAATAGCTGAAACTCCAAAATCAACAATCAAAAGACGTTAACCGGTGCTTGGGGCAAAGTCCTAACATAAGAAACTACAATGAACAACAATTTAGTAAGAGAAACATGCTTGCCTGCTTCTTCTCATTCGAGATGAAAACAACAAACAAATCGGAACCCGTCGCATCCGCTACACCATTCTCGCACAACGTCTTGCAGAGTAGATACACGTTCTCTTCGCTACAAAAAAACAGTCAACAAATAGAGACCAATATTTTATTAGGTTCTACTTCTACCAATAAACCACCAAAATACAGTAGATTTTCTCCAAAAGAGGAACGAAATCAACTAAAAACCAACAAGGGGGTTTTCTGGGTTTTGGAAATCATGTAAACAAGTAGAATAAGCCGTTCTATCATTTGAAGAAATCTAAAATTCAAGGGAATTTTGTAAGCAAAAGACGGGCAAGAAGAATACCAATAGTAAGGGGTGTGTTGGAACCGAGTGGCATCCATTGCCGGAAGCTCTGAGGTGACGCTGGACATTTCTTCTTTGGATTTGATCAGTGCTCTTCTCTATTTTCCTTACTTCCTGCAACTTTGATCGTCAAAACTGATAAGTGGGAACTGGTGGGACTGGTGGTGACGTGACCGGAGAGAGAGAACAAAAAAAGTTTATGCAGTCCATCGACCTTGACGACGTCGTATCATGGATAGGTTATTTGTATTATGTTTATCCTTTCTAATTTCCCAATTAAAATTGAAAACTGGATTCGGTCGCGTGACAGAGCAGTGACAATGGAGGAGGCAGACGCGAAACGCCGGCAGATCTGCAGCCGCTGTGATCGTCCAACTCCGATTTGTCTATGCCACGTCATACCGGCGGATCTAATTCCGACGAGGACAGAGATCTTCATCCTCCACCATCCACACGAGTCACGGCACAAGCTCAACACCACGCCTCTCCTGGTCAAATCCTTACGCCACGTCACCAGAATCCCCGCCCGCCGCCTCCTCCGGCGCCACATCTCCGACGGAGAAACCTCTCTCCCATCATCGCCCACAATCTACCTCTTCCCGTCTTCTCCTTCCTCGCCTGCCGTCACCATATCCGAATTCAAATCCCTAAACCTCCTGAACCATCAGGGGATCTCGAATCCGCCGCTGAGGCTCATCGTATTCGACGCGACGTGGAAGCACGCGAAGGAGATGGTAAAGGCCAGCGAGGAGGTTCTAAGAGAAGCAGGAGCTGTGAGGGTGTGTTTGGATTCGGGAATTGACGCGTCCGTGAGCGGGGGAAGCATCTACGAATCGGAGCTGGTGCTAAGGAAGGAGCCATTCGGCGGATGCGTAAGCACGGCGGAGGCAGTGGCGCGGTGCTTGGGAGCAATCGAGCCGGACGGCGAGGAAATCGAGCGGAAGCTGATTAGTGTACTGAAAGAGACGGTGAGATTGCAGTCTGAGTACTTGAAGCCCATGAAACCAAGGCCTAAGTTATTGAAGAAGAGACAACCAGTGGAAAAAGAAGAAGAAGAAGAAGAATGAGTTTCGTCCATTATCGTTTAGTTTTAATTTCTAGTTTAGCGAATTTTTGGCTGTGGATTGTTGATGAAAACTTTTCTACATTGATCCATTGTATTAACTCGTTCTAACTTCTTAAATTAGGAGAAGAATTTGTGAATTTCTCGACACTTTTGGTGAATTTTGGGAAGAGATCGATCGGTATTTTGTGTGCGAAGCAGAACGATCATAGACTTTTGTAATAACAACTCGAAAAGAAGAAAAACAGTGAGACATGGGACCGTCCACGTGAGGTGAGGCCGTGGACTGTTTTGCGATCATACAACCTTTGGGTAAGAAGGTCACACTTTTTTAATTACACACTCACATGAGATGTTTTCGGTTTATTATCCCCGATGTTATAATATAAGTATGCCTAATTCATAAAGCACATAAATATTCTATAGATTCATAGTTCCTTTTTGTGGTCCATATTCGAATTGGAAATTTAAAAACAAAAATAAGTCCGAGGCATGATTCAGTCATTACTCCTATATGGTTTCAACTCTGGTTGTTGGTGACCGCTAAACAAACAACAAAACTTATCGATGGTCCAGTATATCATAAGAGGTAGATCTCAAACTGAGTTTGTTGACTATTTAATGGAAAATCTGATCGAAACTCTTATCATCTCTGTGCCCCTAGTATTTTCTTAACATTTATATATATTTCGTACCAGTCTTAAAACCATGTTACATTTCTAACTTTTCATTTTACTCGTAGTCGATATTTTAAGTTGGTACTGGTTGAAGCTAGCAATTTTTTTTTCTTCTTTTTATAACTTTTCTTTATGATGGAGTGACCTTCAATCCTAATTTTAATTTATTTCTTGATAGAGTGGTACAAGTTACTAGCTTTATTTACGTGTCTTCGTGAAGTTGACCCGGCAACTCACAAGGTTCAATTTAATCAAGTATCGTAAGTTTTTTTTTTTTTTTTGTTTAATTAAAACTTTCATTGATGAATTGTGAGATAGATGAATTCATATCCTACTTATAGTCACCATCGGTGATAGAAGTCATAAAAGCCAAATTTTGTAAGCGTATCATATGCGAAGGAGAAATGTAAGAGATCTCTCGATATAATTGAAAACAAAAAAACGACGAGCTTTTTAAATTTGTTATGTATAACAAAATAAGAACAGTTGGTAGATGGTTGTAGGAATTTGAACAAGTTGAAGTTGGAAAAGAACCAAACGGTGGATAGATATCGTCAAAGACTCAAAACAGATTATGTGCCAAAATTCATTACAAATGTTTTGCATGAGGACTATTTGCCTATTTGGTGCAGTTATTAGCAATGCTTGATAACATACGTATTGTCCAAAATTTTAAAATAGTATAAGAATTTCTTAAAATTTAAAAATGAAATATAATTTTAAAATATGTTGTGAGCTTTAATAAGTATATTGTTTACTGAACTAATTAATATTTTTAAGATTAGTAGATTCTCTATTTAAAATGATTCAAATAATTGAGCAACAAAAGATTAAATTATATTAAAAAAATTCATAGATGGTAGCTGATTCTGAAAATCTCTTCTCCAAATTACACATTTATTTGAGATTATATATATATATATATATATATGCCACAAATACATTTCGTATATACCCAAAAAAAAAAGGGTAGAAAATAAGGCTGTTGTACATTTTTTATCTGGCTATTTGTTGTATTATTATGATTGTATTCTTTTATTTATAAGGAAAGTGCTTATCCTTCAAAAAGGAGTTCAATCGTGCAATTTCACATGCTAAAAAAGGACACCGTGTCAAATAGTGAAATGATGAGACCAATCTCTCCATCAACCTATATGATATATACATAAATACTACTAATATATCTTCTTCACTTCACGATATCATTTTACAAATATATCTTCTTATTCATTCTATAAGACTTTTCTTTTTCCAACATTTTTATAATAAGTGTGTATTTGAATAGTTTTTTTTTTTATTATTGTTAAAAGATCTATAGGTGTTATCATATACTAGTACGATTTCATTTTCACCTTTCATTTCTTACAAACTTTATATCATTATCTTGTAAATGTATATGTTTTTTAAGAAAATATAACTAGGTTGATATTTATTTATGGTACAAATTTATTTTTCTGACAAATATATATGAATGTTTTTTTTTTTACTAATTATTAAAATAAACATTTACGAAAATAGCTAAATTATCCGATTCCGTAGTTTTAAATATCTTATTTTTTTCCCCCAATAAGTCCATCTACTCCCAAAATTCAAAAACATGTCTTGAATTTGGGCACTTTAATGTGGAGTTATTTAATTTCTACTTAATGTGGATTTTTTTTATTTAAATGTGGTAAGAAAGAGAAATTGAAAAGCCAACATTGGTCGGTGGAATTACGAACGGATCTTTTCCTCGCCTTAAATTTGACAGACTCTTTGTATTCTCCCTCTATTATCTTTTTCTTCTTCTTCCCCAGGTCATCGACAAAAAAAAATCATCTCTACTGTAAATCTAAGAAAAAAAGTTACGAAAAAGCATTTTTTTTTAAAAAGGCAGAGAGAGAAACGTAATAACACAGCGCAGACCTCTTTTCAATTATTCAATTCGCTTTCCCTTCTTCTTCCTAATTCATCTTTTCGTTTTCCTGATCTTCTTCCATATATATATATATATATATTTTTTTTATCGCCAGCTCTTCTTCATCTCTTAGTGCCACACACAGATCTTTTGGCAAGGTACTTCTTTGAATCTGGATCGATTTGACTAATGCCTGTGTCCGGATCACCTGAATTTTCGATTTGATTGTGTGTTCCTACCTTGTTCTGTTCACGATGTCGATTCCTACATGTCTTCCTTCAATTCTCGATCTGCTTGACTTGTGTTAACATTTCTCTTTTGCTTGTCTAGTTTTATAAATTCTCGATTTTTCTCTTTCTGGGTATTCTCCGTGATCAATTTCTGGAAATCGCAAAAGTTGGGATTTTTCTCTGAAATGAAGATTTTATTAGAGAGCCATTGCAGTAGTAACGAAATAAAGATTAAAAAAACGAGATTTTGATAAGTTTTACTGATGACCGATGACTTTCTTTCTCAGTGATCGATCTCTGTCAGGCTTTTTCCTGAATTTTCCATGATCACTAGCTTCCGATATTGGATTGTAAACTTTTTTATAAAGCCAGATGAATGCTAAGTAAATTAAAAATTAGAGAAATGAGATACATTATTATTCACGATCCACATTTATATTGCCAAGTTGAGCCAATGACTGAGAAAATTTGAATGATCATCTTCTCATATTTTTCCTTTGTTCCATATGTTTTGACTGAACAGGTTCATTGGCGTGTGAAGTTATATAACTCACACACACAAAAAACAAAAGAAAAGGATTTGAGCGTTATAAAAAATGTCTGGGTCAACAAAAGTATTGGATCCTGCATTTCAAGGAGCTGGGCAGAAACCGTATCCTTTCAGCAACATAGCTACTTTTCCCATTGTTTTTTTTATATTAGTATTAGTTTAGATTGTTTTCTTCTTCTTTGAAATCTATGAAGTTGTTGAACTTTAACAATTTCTAGAGGGACTGAGATCTGGAGAATCGAGAATTTTGAGGCAGTTCCAATACCAAAGTCTGAACATGGAAAGTTCTATATGGGAGACACTTACATTGTCTTGCAGGTTTGCCATCCCTGTCATTGCTCTTTTCTCTCTTCGATAAAATAATTTTGTTAGAAAGCAGAGTAACATACGTATGAAAAATGTGCGCTCCTTTTGTTATTATCATTCACATTGTGTTATATTTATCTTCCATTTGCGCAGATAACACAGAACAAAGGAGGTGCCTATCTGTTTGATATACATTTCTGGATTGGTAAAGATACAAGTCAGGTACCTATTTTCAAGACTTTTTTTTGTGGTGGTTATGACCGTTTTTGGTTATTGCTAACTTATGGTTTGATGATGTCAGGATGAAGCTGGAACAGCAGCTGTTAAAACAGTTGAACTCGATGCAGTTCTTGGAGGCCGTGCTGTCCAACACCGGGAAATTCAGGGTCATGAATCTGACAAATTCTTGTCTTACTTCAAGCCATGTATTATACCGTTAGAGGGTGGCGTTGCGTCTGGTTTCAAAACACCTGAAGAAGAGGTGTTTGAGACCCGGTTATATACCTGCAAAGGAAAACGTGCAATCCGTTTGAAGCAGGTTTTAACTATTGTACTCTCGTCACAGTAGAACAGTGATTACCAATGTACATTAACTTTTTCTTCTGTTCTACTTTTTTGTAGGTTCCTTTTGCCCGCTCATCGCTGAATCATGACGATGTATTTATCTTGGACACCAAGGAAAAAATCTATCAGTTCAACGGTGCAAATTCAAACATTCAGGAGAGAGCCAAAGCTTTGGAAGTCGTTCAGTATTTGAAAGACAAGTATCACGAAGGAACTTGCGATGTGGCTATTGTTGGTAAGCTGCATTGCATCCTCTTCCTCAGTTCTCCTCAAGTCAACAAAAAGTGTTTGAATGCTTAAAGACCAGTTTTTGGGGTGGCATAGCTTGCACAGATGGTGTTTTTGGTGGAAACTTATCTATGTTATTTATCTCCTTGCGCAACAGATGATGGAAAATTAGATACAGAATCAGATTCTGGTGAGTTTTGGGTCCTCTTTGGTGGTTTTGCTCCAATCGGAAGGAAAGTTGCCAATGATGATGAAATCATCCCGGAGTCAACTCCACCTAAGCTTTATTGGTACTAGTCTACCCTCTGATTGGGCTCCGGCCTGTTAATTTCTAATTCTTTCTTCTTGATATAGTGAACGCTATCCTGATACTTACATCTTCTGCAGTAATATCTATACCAAGATTTACTTAATAGAATATTATGATGGAGGTATTGATTAGTTGTTACTCTTTTCTTTAGCATAACTGATGGTCAGATGGAACCTATAGACGGTGATCTATCCAAATCTATGCTGGAAAACACTAAATGCTACCTCTTGGACTGTGGTGCTGAGGTATTTATCTGGGTTGGCCGAGTAACTCAAGTGGATGAAAGGAAATCTGCTAGTCAATCTGCTGAGGTAAAAAGTGGAAATCTTCTAGAAATTTTTCTTTGGCCCTTAGAATATCTATCTCAATCATGGCTTCTCACTTTTTACCTTTCATCTCCAGGAATTTCTTGCTAGTGAAAATAGGCCGAAGGCAACACGCGTTACTCGTGTTATCCAAGGTTACGAGTCCCATTCTTTCAAGTCTAACTTTGACTCTTGGCCATCAGGCTCGGCTACTCCTGGTAACGAAGAAGGACGAGGAAAAGTTGCTGGTAAAACACCACTTTGAAACTCAAATAATTAAATAAAAACAGAAACAGTCTTTTTAGCCCTGACTTACTATTGGCACTGCACCATTTCTATAGCTTTACTGAAGCAACAAGGTGTTGGGCTCAAGGGCATTTCGAAAAGTGCACCAGTGAATGAGGATATTCCACCTCTGCTTGAAGGTGGTGGAAAGTTGGAGGTCTGTTTGTCTAATTTGACTTATTATCCATTTATTTTACACATTTGTCTTATCCATTTTGATATTTCATTATGTCTATGTATTAGGTTTGGTATGTTGATGGTAAAGCCAAGACTCCGTTACCTAAAGAAGATATTGGCAAGCTCTATTCTGGGGACTGCTATTTGGTCCTTTATACCTATCATTCTGGTGATAGGAAAGAAGATTATTTCTTGTGCTGCTGGTTTGGAAAGAATAGCATTCAGGTAATTTTAATGTAAATCATGGCAAAATGCGAATCCTTAGAATCATATTGCATAATCCTCCGTTGCCGTTAGTTTCTCTGTTTGTAACTGTAAAGGCAATTTATACTTGTATATATTGGTTAACCGGGCATGTCTTAGTTTCTTCCTGGTATTGCCTTGTACTACATTTTAAGGCTAAGCTCAAAATCGGTTGTTATTGTAGACATTTGTATCTTCCATATCAGAGTATTGAGAGTAACCAGTTTATGTTCCAAAATTGTTTTGTTGCCTGATTCATATTTGTGAGTGCGCTGCAGTTTTAACTCTTAAATATTGGGTCTTGATGTTAGTAATGTCAGCTCTATGAACATATTGTTATGGATTTCATTGATTCGGCTTAACTTAAGTTTAACCAAAAGTTCTGATTTCTCCCTTTTCCAGGAGGACCAAGATACGGCAGTTCGACTGGCGAATACAATGTCAAACTCGTTAAAGGGAAGAGCTGTTCAGGTACAATGTTTTATTTTTATTGAAAGCAATGATGAATAGTACATGAAAGATCGATAAATGACGGGGTCTTCTTGCAGGGCCTTATATACGAGGGTAAAGAGCCTCCACAATTTGTTGCCCTTTTCCAACCTATGGTGGTCCTAAAGGTATTTATATGGTGTTAACAAGATGAAGCTGATTTTTGTCGCAAGAGAATACAGTGATTGATATGGTTTACATGGACTTTTTAGGGTGGTTTGAGCTCTGGGTACAAAAATAGCGTGGAAGAGAAAGGTTCAGCAGATGAAACCTACACACCGGAATCAATTGCACTAATTCAAGTATCTGGGACTGGAGTCCACAATAATAAGGCACTGCAAGTTGAATCGGTACTTGACCACCTTAACTTCTTTCTTTCTAAGTTATAAATATTAGTTTTCGTATTTGTGAAATATTGCAATTTGAATAAGGGTGTGGTTAACTTGTTATTTCAGCTTTGTAGTATGGGAGACATATCATTCTTTGATATATCATTTTAACTCGTAGTTTTGTTTTGGGATACTTCCTTTAGGTGGCAACATCTTTGAACTCTTATGAGTGCTTCCTACTGCAATCTGGTACTTCCATGTTCCTTTGGCATGGAAATCAAAGTGCGCATGAACTGCTAGAACTGGCCGCTAAAGTTGCTGAATTTTTGAAGGTTAGTTTCGGATCGTATTGTGTTGTTTTCAGTTTACCTTGAATCTTCTTAAATAGATGCTTTGTAGTTTGTTGACCAAAAAAAAGAAAAGATGCTTTGTAGTCTTACTTATCATAATAGATAATGTCTTTCAATATATTTTAATCATCTTTTCGTTTTGCTAAGTCAGCCTGGGATTACTCTCAAGCATGCCAAAGAAGGAACAGAGAGCTCAACCTTTTGGTTTGCACTTGGAGGAAAGCAGAACTTCACCAGCAATAAGGCATCCTCTGAGATTGTCAGGGATCCTCACTTATTCTCATTTTCTTTCAACAGAGGTGAATATTTAATACGATGAAAATTGTTATTCTTTACTCATATATATATATTTTCGCATATATATGTATTCTAACTGTATCATTTGTTCTCTCAAATGTGTCTGCCTGTATCCCCGCAGGAAAGTTTCAGGTGAGATATTGGCGAAATTACACAACTTTCTTTATTCGAGATGCTTTTTTTGCACATTTTTAACAACATGCTCTGCAACAGGTTGAAGAGATCTACAACTTTGCTCAAGATGACCTCTTGACTGAGGATATATATTTACTTGACACTCATGCTGAAGTTTTTGTCTGGGTTGGTCAATGTGTGGACCCCAAGGAGAAGCAAACTGTATTTGAGATTGGCCAAGTAATTATTTCCTTATCAACTTTTCTTCTCGTTTTGCTTTTCTCTCCTTTTTTGGTACTGTTTTCTCAATGCGTCAGTTTATGAGCAGAAATACGTAGATCGTGCTGGATCCTTGGAAGGCTTGTCTCCTAAAGTTCCACTATATAAAATCACCGAAGGGAACGAACCGTGCTTCTTCACCACTTACTTTTCTTGGGATCCCACTAAAGCTATTGTAAGATTAGTTTCTCTTTTTTTCTGTGGCTGGCATGAAAATGTGTCTGCTTTCCATGAAATGCTAGTGTTGAAGAGAGATTTAGAAAACATAGCAATATGGTTCAGAAGCAGTGAGTATGTTACACCGTACAGAAATGATGATTCTGGTTTCAGCAACTTTATATAAATTGAATTAAAGTTAGATTGAAGTATTCTATTGCCTGAAAAAAGCCAGTGAGGAAGCTCTGCAACTATAGAGTTGAGGCAAGGGATATTAAAATTTGAAGGCAGAAACTGCGAAAGGCTTCATATATAGCTAGATAATTCTGATTGTACCTCGTGGCTTTTCCTTTACAGTTGCTCTTCTTTTCTCCTTAAGTTTACCTTTCTTCAATGTTTTAAACCTGTGATATAGGCGCAAGGAAACTCATTCCAGAAAAAAGCAGCGTTGTTATTTGGCACTCATCACGTTGTGGAGGTAGTACACCTTTGCTTTCTCTGTTTCTCTTGGCTTTTGTGCCTGAAATGGCTAGGACAATGGGAAAAAACGCTCTTATTACTTTCCGGCTACTTGGGGTCATGATATTATCCTTCTGCTGTTGCAGGATAAGTCTAGCGGTGGGAACCAAGGACCAAGGCAAAGGGCTGAAGCACTAGCTGCCTTAAATTCTGCATTTAATTCTTCTACTAGCAGGACTGCCTATTCGGTAAATATCTATCTAAACACGAATTCAATGTAGATAGTAGCATATGGTGAGAACTTAGCATAAGTTTCCCAATAATGGACATTTCAGTTTTGTACAAACCAATCTATGACCATTTTAGCTGTTAAAACATCTATCTTGTTGGAAGCTCGATACATTTCCAGCCTTTTATAGCCAAAGAGACCCGTCTCGTAAATCCAACTAAATCCAGACAATGACTTACGAATTTTGTTGCAGTCTACACTAAGCTCCTTGAACAAATTAATGAGGTTCATGTTCGTCTGTTTTAGCCAAGGCTAACCCGTCACAAAGAAGCCTAAACTTTTGTATGTTTAGCAAGTCGCATCTGATTATTTGATTAGTGAGCTTAGACCAGTCATTCATTTTAACTGCAGAGCCAGGACAGATCAAACGAAAGTCAAGAGGGCCCAAGACAAAGAGCTGAAGCTTTAGCCGCCTTGACATCCGCGTTTAGTTCTTCTTCATCGTCAACTAAGTCGCCTCCACCACCAAGGCCAGTGGGGACGAGTCAGGCTTCACAGAGAGCAGCAGCAGTGGCTGCTCTCTCTCAAGTTCTTGCTGCTGAGAATAAGAAATCACCTGATACCTCTCCTACAAGAAGATCCACTAGCTCCAACCCAGCAGATGACACCCCTCTAAGTAAGTTCCTCTCCTTTATTTCACGTTTTGAAATTTTGGAGAACACAATTGACTATATCTATCTTTATCCACAGCTGAAGCCAAAGATGAAGCAGATGCTTCAGAAGAAGCTGGTCATGAAACCAAGGAAGAAGAGGAAGTTTCACCTGCAGTAGAGGAGCCAGAAGCAAAGCAGGAGGAAACAGAAGAGCAAGATGATTCTGAAAGGGAAACAAGTGGAGCAACATTCACTTATGAACAGCTGAGAGCCAAATCTGAGAACCCAGTGACTGGAATCGATTTCAAACGCAGAGAGGTGAGTTGGTTATAGTTAGTATTAGGAGCTGAATCACTCTGCTTATCGCCTAATTCTTATTGTTGTGATCAATTTACAAGGCTTATCTATCTGAGGAAGAGTTCGAAAGTGTGTTTGGGATGGAGAAAGATGCATTCAACAACTTACCACGTTGGAAGCAAGATCTGCTTAAGAAGAAATTCGACTTGTTCTAGAACTCTTACACCAATGGAAAAACATCTCAAAAATCCTTTATTGCACAGTCCTGCAATTCAGTTTATACTAAGGCACTAATCCGATCTTACTATCTTCAGCGATCGTGTGTTTATTGGTTTTATGTGGTCTGTCAATTTGTTGTGGTTTGAAGAGTGTTCTTTTTTTTTTCTTTTTCTCTTCTTCAATTTTATTTACTTTCTCTCATGGTTGGTTTGGGTTTGATTCTTAATATTTTCGTACCGAACATTGAGGTGTCTTGTAATGATGATCATAGATTGTAACGATTGTTTTACCCGAGACAGATTTTGTGATTGTGGGTAAGAAAATTATTTGATTTGGATCTTCCATTGTTTTGATTATTTAATAACATACTGTATATATTTGTACAATCTAGAAAAGAAAAACTGAAAACTCGCAGATTCTCTTCCGAAACGTAACTCTTTCTCACTCCTCACCACCAAATGAATCTGCTTGACAAGGTTCTCCACGCGCATAACCTGTTCGTCCGTGAGTTCCTCAAAGTTGAGCGCGAGCATGGTTCGGTCCATGGAGGCAAGAGGCGAGGGTTTGGGTTCATAACCATGAAGGTTAAGAACCTGTTCCAGGCTGTGAGAAGAGAAAGGTTTCAGCCAACCAACAAAAATTTAACCCTCAATCAAATAGAAATTAGGGATTTAAAATACATGGGTTGTGCAAATTCCGAGACACGACCACGGAAACATGATGATGAGGCACTAGTGGTACTGATACATTTCTTGTTGTCCTGTCTCTTATCTTTCCTCGCATTGTGTCTTTACAAATTCTTTTGTTATTACTGCAGCCGCGAATGCAGAGGGAGTCTGAGAGACGAATTGTTGAATTCATGTAGAGCGAATTCGAGAGATTGTGGCTTCTGAATGAGTAGGACTCGAGTCCCCATTTCCTAAAACCGTCTCTTCGGTTTGATTCTCATCTGTTTTCTTTTATTTTCCCAGGAAAATGAATGGTAGGGAGCTCAACAATATGACATTTTTTGAGCTGCTCTTGCTTGAAGGTTAGTTGTTAGATGGTACGAACAGTGTGAAGGACCAGAAATTGAGACCGATAATGGAGTAAATTGCAAGGCAGCTCAAAAAGGTATACATTTATCCATGTATGTAAATCCAAATCGCTTCTTCTTTTTTCTCACTTATACCTTTTTCTTAAATATTTGGATATTTTCCTAATTACGAAATAAATATTTTTGATCTTTTATCATTTTTTTAGTTCTTAATATTTTGACAAGTATATTTTGCTATGAAATCCTGTTAAAATCATATCGAAGGACATACGGCTAGGAAGAAAAAAAGTGCCATATGAAAATGGACTCAAATAATCTTTTATTAGTTGTTATGATTTACCTAAAATGGACTCAAATTGATTTATCTAAAAAGTGACAGATGTGTAAAAACAAACGGGAACAAAATACATAATGTTTCATAGTGATCGCATTAATGTCAATAATTGCTATTTCCACGTAGGATTATGACATGGTTTTTCGTCCGTCGTGGACATTCCCAACGAGTTGACTCAGCACAGTCAGACACCGAGTCTCTCCTCGATAGTCTCCTGATTCCTTTGGCTCCTCCTATCAAAATCGCTGAGTTATCGGCCGAGTTGGAGATTTTCTTGCTGTTTCCGGAGGAAGGAGCTAGTCGGAGCTCCGGTTTCGAACTCGGCGACAAAACAGGGGGAGAGTTCGAGTTTCGATGAACATCGACGAGTTTAGAGAACGAGTTCTTCTCTTCCTCAATCAGTCGACCGAATTTGGAAACCGACGAATGTGGAATCAGAGTTTCTGGGATCGTGCTGGGGAAGAAGACGAAGAGAAAATCTATTCCCTTCCCACTCGGAGAAGAGTCACTTTTTGGCTTGGTTTTGGGGATTTTGCCTTTTCGTATACAATCAAACACAAATTTTGCCTTAAAACAAACAAAGATCATCTATTGTTTGCGAAAATAAGCATTAATTCCAACACAAATTTGCTTTAACAAAAAATTACATTTTCTCTCCATGATTGCAACAACTTTTGAATTTCTCAATGTGATGATTAACATTCATCATCATCATCATAATCTTCATCACATAATTTATCCAAAATATCCCTAGCAGAGGATGAGTCCGACCCGATGAGCCGGTTTAGCTTATCCTCAACCCACCACTCCGTCGATTGTACCTTACGGCGACCTTTAGATTTGTCGGCGGACTTCATAGCCGGCGACACATGGCAATTACTGTATTTGGACCGCTCACATTTCCCGGTGAATTTCGAATGGTTGGTAGGTTTTGATGGCACTTTGGTAAATACTCCAAAGGCCGGTGGTGAATCGAGCCGGTTCACGAATTTGTTTGTGGGTCGCGGATTAAACCCCGACGGATGAATCATCCCAGTCCTAACGACACCGTGTTGACGACCTTCCCTCTTCATTTTTGCTTATTTTGATTTGAGACTTGATGAATTGTAGAATTATCAATATGTGGATATATATAGAGGGGAGGAGCACACCAAAAATGTTTGGGACACAAGAAAATGCGATTAGTCAAACATACTTGTGCACCAAGATATTAATATTATATTCTTGTCTACCTTTTGTTTTTTTCGGACATTGTCTTTGCTCTTCCTAATTTTTGTAGCCATCTTGTTTTGGTAGCTTCATTTTTTTTTGTTCAAATATTTTTTTCCCATCCCAAATAAATCGTTCTAAATTTGGAAAATTTGAGCATTTGAAATTTATACAAATGCAAAGTATTCTGCATGACCAATAATATCCAATTCATCTCTAATTTTACCATGGAGTCGTTGGTTTTGATCAAACGTTTGAGTTCTTATGAAAGAAAAAAAATAATAAAAAATGATTACTTCATCTTTAACTTTGTTGTAGTCTATGTTCTCAAAGCTTTTTAGATTTTTATTTTTTTGAAAAAATATTGAGATTTTGTAAAAATGAGTTATGGACAAAATACAATATTATCTTATGTGTAATTGACTATGAATTAAATAACGCATACTCAATGTTTCTCTTCTAGGCTTAAATATGTTGATTGATTCTTTAATTGTAGTTTTACATAAAAGAAAAGACACACAACTTCTTCTCCGGATGGTTTCCAATGCCTCTGGAGTTTGCTTCTCCATAATGAATCTATCAAACATGAGAAAAAACTATTGCCCAATGTAAAAGACCAAAACATGTATCAATATTTTGTTTGTAGTCTGAACTTGTAGTTAATATTCATGACGAGAAAGTGTTTGTCATTGAGATTTTTTGGTTTGTATAAGGAGCTTTTAAATATGTGAGCTTTGGAGTTTATAGCTTGGGTAAGAAAATGTAGACATGTAAATCACATGTTTGAAATTGATCTTGAAATAAAAATATGTCCAAAACGTCATGCTCAAACCTTGAACGAATGAATAGTAATACTAAAACCGTATACGAATACGACCCGCATATAATCATTTAGTATATTTAAAATTTTAAAATTTTGTTATATTTTTCTAATATAAATAAAATATCCATATTTCATATTTTGCCTAAGGTCGTCAATATTATCAAGACGGACTTGAATAATATCGTCTGGGCTTTTCCACGCAACCAAAGGATGATCAAGTTTCAAATCCATTCCCGGTAAAAGAGTGTCACTAGCGAAATCAAAGCTTTGCCAGCGAGTTTTGTTGGCTGCATCTTTCAGAATGAGATTGCCATTATCTAATAGCTCTGCCATCACTAGATTCAAGTGATTGTCTTCAGTAAAATTCGTTGATCAAATTGGTAAACTCTCTTCACCAAGCAAAACCAAATTGTTTTCTATCCATTTGAGAGTTCCAATCATGCCGAAAATAGGTTTGTCTCTATTGGCCACCCACACGTATGTGGGTGGTTGTCTTCTCCGATACCATATACCTAGATACCATCGATTAACCAATCTCAAGAATCCTAGCTCGAATTATGTAGAAACAATGATGTTTTTTGTTGCAATGCTGAGCGACTCGTTTCTCGACAATGTGTTTCCAGTGAAACACAAAGCTGGAAACAAAAACGTTCCCGCAATGAAGAAGAAGAGTACAAAATTCAAGTTGTAAGACATCACCGGTCTGAAGGATGAACTCGCCGGTCTGAAGGATGAACTCGCCGGTCTGAAGGATGAACTCGCCGATCTGAAGGATGAACTCTCCGATCTGAGCAATAAATTCTCCGATCTGAATGGTAGACTTTCCAATCTGAACGAAGAACTCTCTGATTTGAACGAAGAATTCTCCAAACTGAGAAAATGACGATCTGAATGAACGCATTTTCCTTTTTCATCTTTTTCGACTTCGAATCTTTCTACTTCTGTTCTTGTTTTTAACTTCACTCTTTGCTCTCGGGTTAGACCTCTTCTGGGAAAATGAGTTTGCGGTGTTTAAGAATAGTGTTTCAAGTATTATTAAGTGTTTCTAAACGATTAAACTTCCAGAAAAAAAAAAAAACCACGCCGAAGTTAAAAAAAAAACTTCTAGTTGCTATTTCATTCATGTTGAGATATTTTGTGGATACGAAGATTACCTTTCCATTTTTTTTTATTTTTTTTGACATCGATTATATTTCCATTAATTTATATTTCTCGACAAAAAAAAATCAGTCAAACTTGCAATTTAAATTGAATGCCATCAGCCAAAAAAAAATATATATAGTCAAACTTCATATTTTTTAAAAAATATAATTGTTTTACGTTTATTCAAGGTGATACTACTTGATAAGCAAATTGGTTTGTGATGTGGCACAATCACAAAAGCATTATGATTTATTAGAAAAAAATGCAGAGTTTTGGGAGACTTTCATATGTAGTAAATTTTATGAACATAGGTTTTATTTTCATTGAATTAATTATTCATTCTAATAGAGGACCAACGATAGGAAAGTCATTTTTGAAACATGATACTAAGAAAAAACATAATTCATCGCTCAAATCGCCAATTACTAGAAAAAAGAATGATTTCTATGGTAGGAAGCAATAACAATCTCCATATCTTGGAGATTTTTTTAACACATTCTCCTCCGGTGTAGCCCTTCTTCTTTTCGCTAGCAATCTCTAAACATTTACCGAAGCAGTCATGACTTCCGAACTTTCCTATCTCACAATAATTAGGAATGCATTTCCATATTTCGCTGCATATAAACAATCCACGTTAAGATTATAATATATATTCCATGTCCAAATAATAGTTTTTTTTTGTGTAAATCAAAGTTCTTACACATATAAAATGACTATTACTGATTCTATATTAAAAAGCAAGTAATGTATTCAACTAGGTTTGGGCATTCGGGTTCGCGGTTCGGATCCGTGGTTTGGGTTTTTCGGGTAGGCAAGAATTGGACCCATATTAGACCCAAGTAAATTTTGGGAATTGTGAATTGCAAAAAGGGTTAGGTCAAATTGATCATTATACCAGAAATTGCAAACATGGTTAATGTTTCGAGTTATTCGGGGACCCGAATAGTTCTCGGGTAAAACCCGACCCGAACCAAAAACCAAATCAAATCTGAAGAGAAACCGTTCGAGTTATATTGAAAAACCGAATCCGAACCAAATCTTGTTTTTCGGTCGGGCCGGTTCGGGTCCTCTTGGGTCGGGTTTTATGCCTATGGAATGTTCAAGTATTGCTCTCAAAATGTTGAAAGATAATTAAAAATTAAAAAGGAATCTTTTATAAGAATCATCCTACCTGCGGCCAGAACGTTGCAGTTGGACAATGTAATTGCCAATGTTATTACCACACAAAAAATGATTGAGGTTTTTTTTGTATTCGTTATAATTTTCTTAGTTTTATTTCTATTGAGAAGAAAAGATGTTAGATAGCTCTTGATCAAGAGCTCTATTTATATGATTCTTCATTCTATGTTGAGAAAAGTTTCACTTTACTACCCGATTTTTTTTTATATATTACCTTAAATGAATCTTCCATATTTGCTGATAATAGTTTTTTTTGGGCAAAAGTCTATTGACATTTATATATATATATATATATATAT
>PKMM01011779.1:524071-710640 GCA_002933915.1 Eutrema heterophyllum
CATTGATTTTAGCTCGGCTTCCACCTCTGCGATCTTGATTCTATCATCCCTTCCAAAGTGCTTATTAACAAAATTCAAACTACCCAACTTCTTATAGTCATTCGGATACTCATGGCAGTCAAGACCACTAAGAAGCGCATGCTCCTTCAAAGAATACCGAATGGGGACTCCATTCACCACAAACCATGCCTCATTCATCTTCTCGGTAGAGACTGTGTGAAGGAGAAGCATCCATAACCCTTGACTCATGTGGTTTGGCTCCTTGAACATGTGGAAAATGTGCTTAAACTGAGGATGGGCTCTGAACCATTTCAGCTCTTCCGGAAGCTTGCCTATCACATCGACAACATGCGACACAGCACACCTCGACTGTATCGTACAGGCCTTGCTATACTCGGTTGGACCGAAGTAAAGCTTTTCAGGCTGCATTGGTTGGCTATCATCGGCATCCTGAAATACAAACGAAAACACAATGTTCAAACATAGTTGTCCCAGTTGTCCACATACCAAACAGATTTTTATAAATCTAAGTTGTCCCAGTTGTCTAGACCAAAACCCATAACTTTCCCCATATTTCTTCTACTACCCTAGCCTGTAATGAATTTCAGCCTATTGGGAAGGAATCTGAAGTATACATACCTCTTGCGGTTATTCCTCCTCTTCCGCTTCATTCTCTCGGGCTTCTTCTCCGTCATTTGAGTTTTTCTCTTCTTCGCCATCACCATCATTAGCTGTGCCCGTTGAATCTTCTCTCATTTCAACCTCTTCGTCTGCTTCTTTCTCGGGTTCTTCCGCCGGTGCTTCGTCTTCTGCCGGTGCTTCGTCACTGCGATTTGACGCTTCTTCTCTGCCTCCGAGTGTGGGTGCACGGAGATTGGTTGTTTCGAGTGGTGCTTGATTCGTTGATTTGGGGGCTTCAACTTCAATCGGTGTTTGATTCGACGCCGACGCTTGTTCTATGTCTTCGACTTCAGTGGACTCATACTCGATACCGGATTTTCTCACCTTAGCCATATCAACGACGTGGTGGATCGATCGCCGGAAATTTTGAATCGGAAGGAGTCGGAAAGTCGGAAGTTATGAGAGATTTAATTAGGTTTATCGGAGGGAGAGAAAAGGTTTTGAGTATTAATAAATCGGTTTTGAAAAAAAATTGATAAAATGATATATAAAAAATATAATGGGTTGCGCACGGATCATCGGATGGGCCTGAAATTGGGTGAGTATAACCCTGGTTTTTTTGTAATTATAAACACAGATAAGGATAAAGAAGAAATTTCCACAATTTTCCTTATTAAAAGAAAATCAAATTAAAATTAATTATTATACTTACGCCTTTTGCGCTTACTTTTTTCGTAGAATCTGGCATTTCAGCCTTGCGCTCTATCCCTTTTTATCCACTGAAGAGCCTCCTTCCCCGCGTTAAGCTCTAATGGCAACCGTTACCCCTTTCAAGCTCGTCACTCCGCCGGAATCTTCCAATCGTCCGGGAGCTACGAAAGCATCCGACGCATTCCAGGAGAAGAAATCCGTTTCTGTGAACTACGACCGAGGGGAGCATGAGGTCTCTGTCCGGGTCGGCGGGTTCAGGAAAGCGGATATTCCGAGACGTTACCGACTTCGGGTTGAGAACGACCGGTTTCAGAAGGATTGGAGTGTATCGGAGGTGGTGGACCAGCTTATGGCTCTCAATCGTTGGGACCAAGTGGATGGTGTTCTCAATTCATGGGTCGGCCGGTTTGCTAGAAAGAATTTCCCCGTTCTTATCAGGGTTTGTCTGTTAAACACTTTCTCGACTAATTGTTCGATGGAGTTTTGAAATTTAAATTAGGGGTGGGTTTGAATCTCGAACTTTGCAGGAGCTCAGTAGAAGAGGGTGCATCGAGCTTTGTGTGAATGTTTTCAATTGGATGAAGAATCAGAAGAATTACTGTGCGAGGAACGATATTTACAATATGATGATCAGGCTTCACGCTAGGCATAACTGGGTTGATCAGGCTCGTGGTCTCTTCTTTGAAATGCAGAAATGGAGGTATTTGTTTTAAATCTGGTTTCATGTTTAGAAGTAGAAACAAAGCCTCTCTTTTTGAATTTTGATTTTTTTTTTTTTTTTTCAGTTTATTGGAAATTCTTTGATTGAGAACGTTTATGCTATGGTTGTAGCTGCAAACCAGATGCTGAGACGTACAATGCTCTTATCAATGCCCATGGTCGAGCTGGTCAGTGGCGCTGGGCTATGAATCTTATGGATGACATGTTACGTGCAGCTGTGTGTAACTTTGCTTAACTCCTGTTAATGGTTTTGGTTCAGTTGGGTCTCAAGTGAGGCTCCTTCTTCTCTTTTCCAATGTCGAAAAAGTTGATCATTAGATAAATGGCCAGAGAACTTCTGATTGATGCCTATATTACGTCTTCATCTTGCAAGTTAAATTGACAAATCTGAGTAAAGATTATAAGTTTTGGCTTTTCGTGTTGCCCAACAATTAAGAATAATCTCTTTACGGTTTAGGGCCTTTTCAGCGTTGCTTAAAACACGATTTTGACCCTTCTCCGGTCTTGCAGATTGCTCCTAGTCGTTCAACCTACAATAATCTGATCAATGCTTGTGGATCTAGTGGAAACTGGAGAGAGGCTCTGGAAGTATGCAAGAAAATGACAGATAACGGAGTTGGACCGGATTTGGTGACTCACAACATTGTGTTGTCAGCGTACAAGAGTGGTCGTCAGTATTCAAAAGCGCTATCTTATTTTGAGCTCATGAAGGGAGCTAAAGTTCGTCCGGATACCACCACTTTTAATATCATTATATATTGCCTGTCAAAGCTTGGTCAAAGTAGCCAAGCCCTTGAGGTTTTCAATTCCATGAGGGAAAAGAGAGCTGAGTGCCGACCCGATGTTGTGACATTTACTAGCATCATGCATTTATACTCTGTCAGGGGAGAGATAGAAAACTGCAGAGCTGTGTTTGAAGCAATGCTTGCAGAAGGTCTGAGACCTAATATTGTGTCCTATAATGCGTTAATGGGTGCCTATGCTGTTCATGGAATGAGTGAAAATGCTCTCTCGGTTTTCCAAGAAATAAAGAGGAATGGTATGCTCCCAGATGTGGTCTCTTATACAAGCTTGCTCAATTCTTATGGAAGATCACGTCAACCTGGAAAGGCAAAGGAGGTATTCCTCATGATGAGAAAGGAAAGGAGAAAGCCTAATGTTGTTACTTACAATGCACTCATTGATGCTTATGGGTCAAATGGGTTTTTAGCTGAAGCTGTGGGAATCTTCCGGCAGATGGAGCAAGACGGCTTTGAGCCAAACGTTGTTTCAGTATGCACTCTTTTGGCTGCTTGTAGTAGGTCTGGGAAAAAGGTGAATGTTGATACTGTACTTTCTGCAGCACAGTCGAGAGGTATCAAGCTCAATACGGCAGCCTATAACTCAGCCATTGGAAGCTACATATATGCTGCAGAACTTGAGAAGGCCATTGCATTGTATCAGACTATGAGAAAAAGGAAAGTCAAAGCTGATTCCGTTACTTTCACTATCCTTATAAGCGGTTCATGTAGGATGTCAAAATACCCTGAAGCAATTAGTTACTTGAAGGATATGGAAGATCTCGGTATTCCATTGACGAAGGAGGTCTACTCTTCTGTTCTATGTGCTTACAGCAAACAGGCAAGTGTTTAGATTTTGAGCTCAAAAGAAGATGTACTCTGATTTTTGTATGGTTTGATTGTCAATTACTCTGTGATAATTTCCAGGGTCAAGTTACAGAAGCAGAATCCATATTCAACCAGATGAAGATGGCTGGGTGCGAACCTGATGTGATTGCGTACACTTCAATGCTCCATGCTTACAATGCTTCAGGTATATACCAGGAGCGCAAGACTGTTAAAAATTGTAACAAAATGTTTTCCATGGATCTGAATTCCCTTGGAATGCTTTTGTGTCCCCAGAAAAGTGGGAAAAGGCTTGTGAACTCTTCCTGGAAATGGAAGCAAATGGAATAGATCTAGATTCTATTGCTTGTTCAGCTTTGATGAGAGCTTTCAACAAGGAAGGTCAACCGTCAAATGTCTTTATCCTGATGGATTTAATGCGGGAAAAAGAAGTCCCCTTCACTGGAGCGGTTTTCTTTGAGATCTTTTCGGCTTGTAACACGTAAGTACTCGTCTGTCAATTCACTTTACAATAATAAATCACCTTTTCGGGATACAACAAAACACCAACCTTGTTCTCTTCTTCTTTCAACGTTACAGCTTGCAGGAATGGAAAAGAGCAATAGACCTCACCCAAATGATGGAGCCATATCTGCCTTCGCTTTCTATCGGCTTAACTAATCAGATGCTGCATCTTTTTGGGAAGAGTGGTAAAGTCGAAGCAATGATGAAGGTGCAAAGAAGAACTTTTTTTTGTATTGTCTGCTAATTAGACTAGCGCATTCTCTTTCATTCTTGGCTACAGAAGATCAAACAAGAGTTTTAACCAAACCATGTCTGACCATTGACACACGCAGCTGTTCTATAAGATAATAGCTTCTGGTGTTGAAATCAACCTCAAGACTTATGCAATACTATTGGAACATCTTTTAGCTGTTGGAAACTGGAGAAAATACATTGAGGTAATTACTTTTTTACTTGTCACCTGCCAAATTAATTTCCATTAATATCCTTTAACAGTGATCATCAATACCGAGCAAGTTTTGCGGTTCAGAAACAATTTTTGACTTTAATTGTGTGAATGATTTGCAGGTTTTAGAATGGATGAGTGATGCTGGTATTCAACCCTCAAACCAAATGTATCGTGACATTGTTTCATTTGGTGAAAGAAGTGCTGGGATCGAGTTCGAGCCTCTAATACGCCAAAAAATGGGTGAGATTAACACGAATAAAATTAGTGACATGAATTTTGGTTCAGCAAAGTTTGTTTGGTGTGGCTAACGTAAGAATCACATTTCATTTTTTGTTGGTAATCCCATAGAATCACTGAGAAACAAAGGAGAAGATCTGAGTCCACCTCATAGACACGAAGGCGCATTGTAATTTCCATTGTATAGATTTTTGGCTGAGTGATAATTTATACACTATATGATGTTTGTAAGCTTGTTAATCTTCTCTATCAATACGATAATTCGGTTCACAAAACGAAATAACTTGGGGGTATTGGACATAAAACGTAGATTGTTTGGCTAGAGTCTATGTCCAGATAAAAGATAAAAAAATATCGACATTCAATTCAATCAATCATTTGAAATATATTTTGAAAAATGATTTTATATAAACGGGAAGATCCGATCATTACAACGGTAGAAGATATGTAGAATCAAATGATTAAAATAAGCTAGTTTGATAAACAAAACAAAAACAACGTTTTGAGTGCACCATACAAAGAATATTCCTTGAACGAGGCTAGTGTTGGGAAACACTCCCACATTAAAATGTCAGAACCCAGAAACAGACATGTACACGTGGACATAATTAGTACACGTCAGCATCGAATACAGAAGAAAACCTACTCTACTAAATGACGAAAACACCCTCGTCCCCGTTGATAGCCGTTGCAGTTGTTATCTTTCGCATCGTTAAAAAAAGGTAAACAAAATCGGGACGTAATGGTAAATTTAAGTCCGTAATTTATTTTTGTCGTTGTTATTAGATTAAAAGCTCAAAATCTGAAAATCATTGTATTCGGTGAAAAAGAAGAAGATTAGTCAAAGTTAAATTAGCCATCTCTTTCTTCCTTCTCATCTCTCACTCTCTCTCTCTGCTTCTACTGTATCGAGCTCGGTTTTTGCTTGCCACAGTGCGCCTTTATTTTCTCTTTCCTAGGGTTTGTTTTTGGTTGGACGAGGAAGAGGTTCTGATCATGGCGTCGATGTCGTCGTCGGATCACGGACCTAAGACAGAGGCGGGATGCAGCGGAGGAGGAGTTGGAGGAGGAGAGAGCTCGGAGACTGTGGCGGCGAGCGATCAGATGTTGTTATATAGAGGTTTTAAGAAGGCGAAGAAGGAGAGAGGTTGCACAGCTAAGGAGCGGATCAGTAAAATGCCGCCGTGCACCGCTGGCAAAAGAAGCTCCATATACCGTGGAGTCACCAGGTGCTGTGATTGTGTCCCTTTTAGCTAATTGCCTTCAAATTCAAATCAGATTTGTGTTTTTTGATCCGGAGGAGGAGATGGAATCTTAGGAATAGGTGGAGATGTCATTGTTCGATTGATGTTTGGTGAAGACCCCTTTGGTGAGAGATTTTTTGTGGAGCTGAGTTATCTGAAATCGGTGGTTAATTGCTCTGAGAAAATTTAATTTTATTCACATATTATCAGATTTTAAGAATACCAGACATCATTCTGTAGTCAAGTATAATTGTTTAGACAATGCAAGAGTTGAGATTTGCTAGGCATGAGTGAAAACCAGAAGAAATGAGTAGATGTTCTTAGCACCCGCCACATTAAAATACCAGCACTTTGCTTCTATTTATTTTAGTTTCCGATCATGTCTCAGTGAGTCAAGAGTTGAATGCACTATCTTACGGTTCTGCGGTTTTGCATCCCATAGCAGTAGGAGATGCTGATGCGTTTTCTTTCTTAAAATTTTGTCGAGTACAGGCATAGATGGACAGGTCGGTACGAAGCTCACCTTTGGGATAAGAGCACCTGGAACCAAAACCAGAACAAGAAGGGAAAACAAGGTTTCTCTTTTTCTCTCCGCATCCAACAAAATTACTTTCGTCATCTCCACTGAGTTTTCTCTTGTTTGGAGGGAGTATCAAAGCTGATCTCTTTTTTTTTTTCCTTAATATTTTCATGATTGATGCAAAATTGGCCGCACCAGTTTATCTAGGTAAGCTCAAAGCTTTGGAGGTGTTGATTATGTTTTTGTGCATCTGAACACGCTTGGCATAAAATTGGATTAGCTTTAACTAAAGAACCCAACTCATACTTGACAGGAGCATATGATGATGAAGAGGCTGCTGCTAGAGCTTACGACCTTGCTGCCTTGAAATATTGGGGCCCTGGGACACTTATAAATTTTCCGGTGAGATTGCTATGGTAGTATGCTTTAAAAGTTGAGGTTTAAGCTCTTCAGCTTTTATGGATTCCTTAATAATTGCACTGATCAATTTATATGCATTGGTGGAAAAGGATGGTTACAGGTGGTTCGGGCCATCCCTTCTCAATTTATATACATGGATTTACGTTTTTCATTCTTTCTCGTAGGTGACTGATTATACCAGGGATTTAGAAGAAATGCAAAATCTCTCAAGGGAAGAATACCTTGCATCTCTACGTAGGTGTGTATGTATTTAGAAGTAATTTATTTTTTCTATTAAGAACCATTTATTGCTGATACTATTTAGATATCCCTTTGGCAGAAAAAGCAGCGGATTCTCAAGGGGAATAGCAAAATATCGTGGACTTCAAAGGTAAACTTTGACTAACAATTGGCTTACGCTCCTATTTCTCTTTATTTTTTTATTGTCTGTAAAACTGTTGAATCAAGAGTGCCTATAAGAAAAATATTTAGTGATACATTATGGATCATCACAGTTTGATTGATCGACACAGTATAGACTATCACTTGCTAATTTCATAAGAAGTGTTTATATGCTACTCTTAGCCCTTAGGCATAGGGATATGGCCAAGCTATCTTCAGAATTATCCGACTGGCTGATGCTGTGTTTTGGCTGTAGCCCTCTCTAGTTTTTGTCTTTTTTTACCTTTCTTTGTCACAGTTAACATTCAAACCTGATGCATTTATGCTGTTTTTCCAACTATTCTGCAATTCCTGACCAGCCGATGGGATGCATCAGCCAGTCGGATGCCTGGACCTGAATACTTCAGTAACATTCATTACGGTGAGTTTCAAAACAACGTTGACCCATCTTTGAAGCTGCATTGGACCACGTAAAAAAATTTCTCATAATAATAGGGGCAGGTGATGATCGAGGAACAGAAGGTGATTTTCTAGGTAGCTTTTGTCTGGAAAGAAAGATCGATCTAACAGGATACATAAAGTGGTGGGGAGTCAACAAAACCCGTCAACCAGAATCTTCATCAAAAGCATCAGATGATGCAAAGGTAGAAGATGCCGGTACTGAGCTTAAAACACTGGAACACACATCCCAGGCAACAGAACCATACAAAGCGCCAAACCTTGGCGTCCTTCATGGCACTCAGAGAAAAGAAAAACAAATATCATCACCATCTCCCACCTCTTCTGCTTTAAGCATTTTGTCTGCATCACCTGCTTACAAGAGCCTGGAGGAGAAAGTGCTGAAGATCCAAGAAATTAGCAGCACTAGAGAAAATGATGAGAATGCAAATCGTAACATCATCAATATGGAGAAGAGTCATGGCAAGGAAATAGAGAAACCGGCCGTGAGTCACGGAGTTGCTCTAGGCAGTGGTGGTGCTGCTGCTTTGTCTCTCCAGAAAAGCATGTACCCACTTACCTCTCTCTTAACTGCACCATTGCTTACCAACTACAATACATTGGATCCCCTCGCAGACCCTATTCTCTGGACACCATTTCTTCCCCCCGGATCCTCTCATACTTCAGAGGTTCGTATTCTTTTATCTATCTTCATATAATTTTCCTACAGAGACATGATTTTTTTATCTGATGGAAACCAGAGACTTCAGTGGTTTACTACAACATATCCTCCTTCAGTGATATTATTGTCTCTCGTTCTTCTGTAGGTGACAAAGACAGAGACTAGCTGTTCCACATACAGCTACCTCCCACAAGAGAAGTGAGCCGTTCCCTTTAGACTTTCTGTTTGTCTGATTCTCCTTATCGTGAGATGAATTTGTCGACTTGACATCTCTGTATATCTCTCTTGTGGAGAGAAAGTTGGGAGAAGTGTGACAACGGTCTGAAGCAGGAATGTACAGGTTTTTGTTAGTGGTTGTGTTTTTTTTCAGTGTGGAATATAGAATCATTGTATTTTATGTAAAACAGGAAAATGTTATCATTATAGTATACAAAGTTTGCTTTTATAACTTCTGCACAAGGTAACTTGATTGTCACCGATCTAATCATTCATCTCTAATGCTCTACCATAAGGTTAGACAAATATAACCTTCACATCGTGTAAACTCTCTGCACAAGATTCATCTAGTTTTGATACAACTAACTGAATCCCACCACCCAAACAGGGAGTAAGTATATAACAGTTCCGATCGCAAAAGAAACCGCAATGGTGAAAGATGCATACGCATAGGCTCTCCATGGGTGATCACTTTCTCTCATCGCATTGAACTCAGCCATTAAGGTGGAAACTGTGCTTAGACATCCCAACATACCAAACTGTATGCTCGAAGCAACCGTGTTACATGTTGTTCACCTGTTTCCCAAAATAGATACAGAAAATGTTAAGGAGAACCACGGTCTCTAAGCTCGTCGACCTCGTCCGGACCTATGCTCGAATCCATTGAGCCCCATTCATTGACGTTCGGAGGAACCAAGAGAAATACCAGCATTAAACACCGGCATGGGTACCCTGAAGACGCCGTCCTCAAGCTCTTCCAGAATCAAAGACTGCATCTCGGCAGTCATTTCTTTCTCCCGAGCCGCGTATTGTTCGAGCGTTTCCCGAGGAATGGGAACACACTTCTTCACGAGCGCGTCCAGGCACTCCTTGGTACCGGTAACCTGGCTGTAGACGAGTTGCCTCTTCTGCGCTGCCTCGAGCTTCCTGATATAGTCATGAATCCTATCAAGACGATCATTCACTTCGACAACCGTCTCTGTCCGAAGTTCTCTCTCCTTATCCACCCACATAGTCCGAGAAGCCTTGAGCCTCTTCTTCTCGGACTCCCGCAAATCGTCAGCCTTCCGCTTCTCCACAGTCATGTGGCATAAAGCATCCTTAGCCTTGGCCAGATCAGATCTAAGCAACTCGAGCTCCTGATCCTTGGCACTAGCTTTCTCTTCGAGCTGAGGGATCTTGGCCCGCGCTTCAGTCAGCTCGGCTTGAAGAGACCTGATCTCCTGGTCCTTCGCATCGGTTCTCTCTTTAAGTTGAGAGATTGTGGCTTGGGCCTGGGACATCTTTCCCTTCAGTTTCTCCCGATCTCCCTTCAAGGTTTTAGCCTCCGCGACCTCATACTCCGCTTTCTTCAACTTGTGAACGAATGTCTGGAGGAGATCATTCGACAGCGAATCGGCCTAAAAAAAAGAGAGAAGGGACTCGTGAGAACTAAAACAAAAAAAAAAAAAAAACAAACAATTCAAGAAAGTGATGGCTTACGTGGGCTTTAACGCTAGCAAGCTCTTTGAATTTTTCCAGCTCGGGGAAATCCTCATCTAAGCGCGGAAGACCGTGGAAACCGACCTTGAACTGGAGGTAGAGCTCAGCACAGGAGGTCGGGTCGGTGTATAAAGGGGCGCTCTGCCGATAGTTGAAGTGCATAGAATTAGCATCTTCCAGCGTTCGCGGAACCCGTTTTCTGCGCCCTTTCGAAGGTTCAACCACAGCAGGCGGAACGGTCGCCTCATCCCGAGTTGGCTCGGAAGCATTAGTGGTGGGGACGGCATCTTCCTCATCCCGAGTTACGAGCCGGTCTGGTAAGACAGCCAACTGGTGATCAGACCGACTTGAGGAAGCTTTCCTCTTCTTAGAGAGGCGTGGCGGATCAGCATCGTCGCGAACCGCATCATCAGTGCTCATCGGCACAATCCCAACATCAAGAGCCGGCTCAGATCCGGCAGCCCCAAGCGGATTAACAGGAGGGTAGACCTCAGTGTTGTCAACCAAATCAACCTGGTCAACCCCAGTGTTGTCAACCAAATTACCCTGGTCAACCTCGGTCGGGTTGACGGAAGGGTCAGCCTCAGCCGGGTTGACAAAAGGTTCGACTTCGTTATTGCTAACCAAGGTGATCTGGATAGCCTCATCTCCAGCAGCCACGGAAGTAGTTCTGTCAGCGGCAGTGACGTCGGGACCGTCGTCTTGGAGCGTATCGTCAACATTCGTCCGAGGTGAAGGAAATGCAGAAGCATCGAGCTCGGCTACGAAGCTCGGGATCGCGAGGAAGTTCTTCCTTGGCGCCATCTCTCTAGTTGAAGATTGTTCGATGACTACATAAAAAGAAAGGGAATCTAAGAAACAGATCAAGAGGTGCAAAAGGAGATCGATCTCGAAAAGTTATAGACTAACCAGCGTTGGAACGTCGAGGTTTTTTCCTCTTCGAATCAAGTTGATCTTGATAAATTTCCGACCAACGAATTCGTCCCAAATCCCTGAAACGAGCAGCTATTGCCTCCCAATGCTCAGAGACGCTTCGGTAAACAGGATTCCGAACTGCAAAAAGAAAAAAGTGTGTTAGAAACAAGTCAAGCGTGCGACCTCGGGAAAATAAGACAGATAGCTACCGATATTTTGATTCCACTGTCTTCTATACTCGATGTCCGGATTGGACACAGAGGCGGAATCAACTCTGACGAAAAAGTATTTCGTCTCCCAATCCTGAAACTTGCTCGGTTTCGGACCAGTAATAATATTGTACTTCGGCCTCATAGTCGCCGAGAAGTACCAGGGTTTGGTTGTAGATAGGTTAACGGATGTCAGCTCTTCGAACATCCGGGTAGAGACCGGGATACCTAGTTCGGCTCCCAAAGAAAGAAGACCCGTCATGTTGACTACAGTCGCCGGGTTAAGCTGATTAATCGCGGCTGACCGCCTATTACAGTAATCAAAGAGCAGCTCGGGCATCGGGAAATTAAGCCCGCACTCACGAAACCAAACTTCGTAGACACAGACGAACCCATACGGAGCATTCCATGGTTTTTGAAGTCTGGAAGGACTTTTAAATTTGACTTCGCCGGGAAAATCAAGATGTCCAACCAGATCGGTGATCACGTCCATCGAAGTGCAAGATGGTTTAACGGACGAAGGACGAGCAATTATGATAGTCTGTGAAGCTGGAGCCGGTTTTTCGACATTCCCAAATAAAGGGTCGACCTCGGCATTCGGGGCCTCGGCGCCCTCCCCCTTAGCGGCTTTTTCCGCTTCAGTTAACTCTCTGGCAAGAGCTAGTTGATTTTCATCTGCTTGGTTTGCGGCCATTGTAATGAAAACTACTGAAGAATCTGAACTTGCAGAGCTAAAGAATAAACCCCAAACATAAGACGGATTATCAGGAATCCTTTGATAATTATTAACTGAGTCGATCGATCTGGGCATCCGACAAAAGACGATTCGCGAGGGACGAGTTAGAAGAACCACAGAGATTAATCAAAGAAGTGCGAGATGAAGAGCAGAAAGAGAATCTAGAGACGAAAGCAGGAAGACAAAGAGCAGTGTACCCAGTAATTTTCGCACCAAATCGAAGAAATTACCGCAGAAATCGACGAAACTGAAAAGGCAATAAATAAAACCCTAGAAAGTAAAAAGATAAGGGAGGAGAAAGAGGTCATCTTTTATAAACGAAGAAGTAAAGGAGTCAAGGAAGCCGAAGGGGGAATATATAGAAAGAGAAAAAGTGACAAAAGTGATCATTTGTACTCATTTTGTATTTCTAACAAATATTACAACTTCCTCCAAAGCAGGGCCGCTCATGAGCTACGGAGGCTATAAAATCCTTTTGCTTACTTTGCTGTCCTTGATTCACTAGAACTATCGTTTCACCTATATTGTTTAATCAGCTGGTGTTAGCTTTCCAATTTCTTTTCCGGCCAGTACATTTTGCTGGCGAAGTCTATAACGGTTGCTAGAATCCAGGAAGCCGAGGCCAGATTTCTCAAATAGAATACGTTATAATTCTAAAAACTCGACTGAAAACTTTGTCCCCCACACTTGTGATTTGGTCAAAATAAAAGGTAAGCAGCTAAAAGATGACGAAGATAAGGGTACGCAGTCTTTTCTTCAAGATGACGTTTCCAAAAAAACATTGGTGACATTGCCTGCATATCAATGCATTTCCAACCACCTATGGCTATGCCTCTGCGTCCCCATGTTTCTTTTTGCAACCGTCCAATATATCACGCAAAGATATCCTCTGTGAACAATGGTTCTTCACAGCCTTCAGGTGCACACTCAATTTGCTCATAGTTAAGTTGTCTGGACGCTTCATACAAAGCAATCCCTACACTCACCGACAGATTCAGACATCTCACATACGTTTCCACCATCGGAATACGTATGGTCCCCCCTCCATATGATTCATTTTTGCAGTCTGACAGCGCTTCAGGGGGTAGACCGCTTGTCTCTGACCCGAACAGGAGGTAATCGCCTCTTCGGTAAGAGAATTCCTGCATCAAGTTGTGACAGTTGAGGACAAAGCATTCTCTTGATGCTGTTCCGATATTGCAATGGACTCATTTCAACAGGAATATATCATTTCAACTTTGTAACCATGTTCCTTCAGCTACCCAATTGCTAATGGTTGTTGCTGTTTCTGGTTGGTAAACAAACGCAGATGAATGGAACTTACCGAATGTATCTTTGTTCCTCTTTTTGTGAAAGCTATCATCCGTTTTTCTCCCTCCTAGGACAAACATAATAGACATATATGTCAGACACCATCATATCCAGGGAATTGAGCTATAGAGAATTAAATTGGAGACGTGGTAAACCTGTTGCCTAAAATATTCTCGAAACTCAGCCCATGAGCTATGCGCTTTGACAACCACATAGCTATGCTTTAAGTTAAGAAGAAGAAGAGGTAATGAAAAGGCATAAATCTCACAACCTCTAACCTTAAATAACAGATGAGATGCTCATGCAAGGGACTATTGGAAAAAAAAAAAAAAAAAAATTCCTATCGAATTAGGTGGGATACGGCCAATAATCCAAACCAGCTCGCTTTAATCTGGAGTCATCCACTTGAAAACCTAATGGCTGAGGCAGGATCAGATGAAAATTAAATCACTTTTTATGGGATTCATGAACACTGGAAACAATGAAAAAGTCGAGTTTGGTTGATCGGATTCCAAAGGGGATAGTGAATGTACCCCGACTAAATGCAGCCCAACAGCTGAAGCCGCACATGTTCTTGCAATGCAACCTGTGTTTCCAGGAATCTGTCAAGGAGAGTACAAGTGTAGAGGTCTAAAAAAAGGAGCTGAAATTGCCTATAAGACAGACACAAGTGTGCCAAACTAAAGAAAAGATAGACCCAAACCAAGGCAGTAACGTTTAATCAGTATTGTGCAAACCTGGGGAGAGACCAAGACTACTTGAAGCAGCTTACTCCTCGCATCTTGCTTGACTCCTTCGCCCGCCCCACGCGGCAGGGGGCTTCCCTTGTCTGAGAGAGAGTTACAGAGAGGAGATGTAATCTGGGAGGAAAAGGAGAGAGAGAGCCTGCGCTTGAGATTGAGATGAAATAAGCTAAGAGAGGACCGGTGGAGATGAAACGGCCTTGAAGCTATGATGAAGCTCAGGCTGCTCCGGCCGCAACTCTCCATTCCCTTCTCTTCCGCAGATTGCTTTCCACCACGCCCGAATAGGATAGTATCATCATTTGGGCCCAATCGTCTACTTTTAGGCCCATTCATTCTCTAACTGACCCACTAAAGTCTAAATTTGAGGATTAGGAATTTTCTTTTTAAGACATACTTCAATCGTCAGTCTTGCTATGGTTATTGACTTGTTGCTATTCTTGTGAAATCTTCCCTCTTTGCTTGTATGTCTTCTTCTCAGTCCTCGTAATCAGTTCCAAGAAAACATTTGGTATTCTTTCTTGAGCAGTTTAGATTACTCTTTTTTTATAGATATATCTGTGAAACAGATATTTATGAGAAGAGTAAAGTCTAATCTAGAGAATCTCCGTGATCCTTAAGAGAGGAAGAATCAAGGAGTAGGAAATGGTACAAAGAAAGAAGGACCACTTCTAATGACCAGGATTCAGAGTACAGAGCTTCAATGGCGTAAGAGAGAGATAGAGAAAAGATTAAGAAAAGTTATTCTCTGATTGCCTTTCACTAAGGACAAAGTTTAGTACATAAAGGAGAGATCAGCAAAGGTCTGACACGTGACCTTGTTGACTGAGAAAATCAAAATACAAACCAGCTGAAATGCTAAATTGAACCGGTCATAAACCAGTCAACATTATTGAAATGCGATTAAAGAGGAGAAGAGTGATATCCTATCACAATCTGAGACCCTTAAATTATTCAACAAGGAGAGAAGAAATACAGAATAATTCAAAAGGAATTAGATAGAGACACTATAGGGAACACCCATTCCGGTAACACCGGGTTCAGAGAGGGGCTTCAAAAGCTCGTACTTAACAACACCAGCTCCAGCTCTTTTCTTTAGAGAAACGTTCACGTTCCTCTCATCTATTACTCCTTCTAGATATTGGAGCCTGCCTTTGAATTTTTCATATGCAGCATAGATGACAGGATCGTTGCCCCAAGATGCTTCTGGGTTTTCTCCCAGGTACTCTTCGTCTGGTGAATGAGTCGATAAAAGATCCAGAGTCACCATCACTTTTGTCGCCTGACTCTGCGACGGGAATGTCTTAAGCGAGACCTTCTCTGGCTGCTCATAGAACTCTTTTAGCTCTTCCTCTGTCGGCTCTTCCACTGGCATTCTTATCCTTGCTGTGGCTGGTCGGTTAGGAAAGTATCGAGAGGTCTCGACCAACCTAAGCCCTCTAGCAAAGTCTTTTCTTCGGCCGTTATGAATCCCTTTACTTTTATTTTCTTCACTTTTTCTTTCACTATTTTAGCTTTCAGGTCAATATTAGACTGTGAGGCCGTGACCTTACATCGTCGTCCTCCGAGGTTTGGACGACGACACAGCTTGTCCCGACCTCCTGCCGAGATGGGGTTGATGAGTGCTGATGGCTTAGGGAATAGAAAGCTTAGACTCTTTGCTATATTCAAGGTCTGGAGACTCGACGACGACTCTCTACAAAACATCTTTTAATTTATCTCTTTTTCTACTTTGCTTACCCTCCTCTGCATCCCCGCTTCATCTATTTATACAAGTCTAAAGATTATCTTTCTTTTTTTGTCATTTCTAAAAATAAAAAATAAAAAATATAAAACCATCAAACTCGTCTACCTTTTTTGTCCTTTCTAATCCACCGGTTTGTTTGGCACTTTAGTGATTATGTTTTTAGTTATTCCACTAATTAGTTTAGATTTTAGCTAAGTTATGCAATTACGATCCACCAAATTATAAATTTTTTTTTTGCTAAAGGGTTTCCACTTTCCACCAAATTATAAATTATATTGCTACCAGTCTTAACTGTGTTGGATGGATAGACACAGTGCAGTGCATATGATGATTTGCATAGAGGAATACACAGCATATAAATATATCCACAGAATAGTGTAATGAGTACATTAATATCAGCACTGGTATCTCAACCTTTTTTGTTTTTGTTAAATATATTACTCCAAAAAAGGTGTACTCGACTTCTGATCATGTGTTTAGGTGTCGACGTTCTTTGGCAGAGACGTCATCGGTTCAAGCTTGTTGGGTGTTTCTTCGGGATGGCGTTGAGACGAAGGTGAGATCGTAAACGACGGAGGCAGAGACACTGGCGTGTTAGAGCAGACTTTGTAAGTCGGAGCTCGGATAAGAGGTTGTAAGCCGAGTCGATGATGGAGATATGCTGCTGAGATTTAACTCCTTGTGACTTCGTCTCGAACTTGATTTTCTTCGGTTCCCTAAAGGCTCTCCGATCTTGTTTGATGGTTTATTCTTGGTCATTAGATTGGTGGACCTTTTCAGATTGTGATACTTTCTCATAGATAGATTATAGTGAGCTGTTTTTGTAAAAAGTATTACAACTTGTTTGCTGTTTTTTTTTTTTGTTTATCAAGATTCAAGACAATGGTCAAGTCTGTAATTGATGTTTCCAGACTTCCAGTTATGGAGGTGCCATAATTAAAGTAGCACTGGACATTTAATTTAAGTCAGCAGCAGTGACCAGAATTGCGGTTTCTAAACGCCGATCGCTGAAGCAGTCATTGTACCAATCCGGCAATCCGGGTGAAGTCCCGTAAAGGAAACCACTAATCAAAGCTAATACAAAAACAGCCTAGTGTGACATTTGATGTTCTACCTTTTGCATAACTGTTAGACATATACAACTTAAAAGAAATGATAAGTCGAAAGGAGCAAAAACAAATATATAGAATAATGCCTTTGAGAACCGAGATGAAGAATGACTAAGCTTAAACCTCGTTTGACAATAGGTGTAAAATCAAGCATTTTATTAAATGTTAACCGTAAGTCAATCCAATAACTTGATTAGAATACAAATAGGTTGGTCTGTATACATCAAATTCTAAAAGGGAGATAGCGTCTGAAACTTCAAAGCCGCATTTTTGGTTAACCTGCTAAAAAAGAGACAAATTTTTCTTATATCAATACAAAAATAATAGACAAAAATTTAGATACTCTTTTTTTATATATAAGAAAATAACTTACCTTTTCGATCAAATAGACTCTCACGAATTGATTATTGGGCATATAAATTCTGATAATAGTGGAGTTGCTACGGTAAGGTCAAGTGGCGTCTTATCTTGATCACTATCATTATCAATTTGCTTAACACCGCGTATTGTTCGACCATTACTGTTGATCGTAAAAATCACACAAGAGTAAAATAAAGGGTAAAATTGATTGGGATCTCATTTTATTCAATCGAACTCGGTAATGTTACAAATAGTTTTTTGAGGTCGACAAAGAAAAAGAAGTCGGATTGGAGCTTTCTCTTTCTTCTCTCTCTCTGGAATTGTCCCCCCCCCCTCCTTTCTTCGGTTCTCTTCCTACTTATAGTGGAAGAGTAAATAGTGTGGTCACATGGTGATGACGTCGGTGCTGACGTGATGGAACTTATAGCGGCCATCTAGACCAGGCTTTGCCGAGACCGCTACAAATTCTAGGGGAATCTAGGTTAGGCTTTGCTAAACCTACCATTAATTAATCTCGCCCTTTTACTTTTCACGTGCGCCTCTGAAGTAGGTTTTGACAGCGATGAGTTGGGACCACCAGACTCGTAGGTCGGCAACCACCTCAGAGATTTCTTTACTGATCTTGAATTGTCGTCGATCGGAAATGATTCACCGATCTCAGTTCAGAGTTGATTCAAATCGAGTTCGGTCTTTACCGGACTTGAAGGTTGGCAGCCGCTTTGGACTTTTTTACCGATCTTGAACCGTCGTCAATCGGGAATGATTCGCCGATCTCAGTTCAGAGTTGATTCAAATCGAGTTCGGTCTTTACCGGACTTGAAGGTTGGCAGTCGCTTTGGACTTTTTTACCGATCTTGAACCGTCGTCGATCGGGACTGGCGCCGATCTCGGTTCAGAATCTACATTCACTTTAGGTTCGATCTTTTTACTGGACCTGAATGTTGGCAGTCGCTTTGGACTTTTTTACCGATCTTGAACCGTCGTCGATCGGAAATGATTCGCCGATCTCAATTCAGAGTTGATTCAAATCGAGTTCGGCCTTTACCGGACTTGAAGGTTGGCAGTCGCTTTGGACTTTTTTACCGATCTTGAACCGTCGTCGATCGGGACTGGCGCCGATCTCGGTTCAGATGCTAAATTCATTTTAGGTTCAGTCTTTTTACCGGACTTGAATGTTGGCAGTCGCTTTGTGGACTTCTTTACCGATCTTGAACCGTCGTCGATCGGGAGTAATTCGCCGATCTTTGGATCATAATCTACGTTCATTTTGAGTTGGGTTTTTTTACCGGACTTGAATGTTGGCAGTCGCTTTGTGGACTTCTTTACCAATCTTGAACCGTCGTCGATCGAGAGTAATTCGCCGATCTCGGTTCAAAATCTACGTTCGAAGCCAACCGCAATGAGTTCCGCATTCCTTCGGATTCTCACCGAACTCATTGGTTAGCGCTCGCTTCGTGTATTTCCCTCTGAGTTCGAATCGTCGTCAATCGGGATCAATTGGGCCGGTCTAGATTCAAACCGGGCTAAACCAGGGAGTGCTAAACTCACCACTAACAATTAGTCCCCCCCTTAGTTCGGTGGAGTTAATATTGTTGAGTTTGGCGAAGTTCATGAAGAATTTTTAGCCCGGATGGAATTGAGATCAGCACTTGCCTTATCGGATTCGGTTGGTTTGACTCGGCCTTCAATAGTTTTTTCTATAGAATCTTTAGCTTGTCAAATCCTGATTTCGAGGATCTGTTCGGCTTGGCAAGTCTTAAAGAGGCGTCGATTTGGTTTCTCTAACCGTTGTCAAAATCGAAGGGACGCGTCAATTCGATTTCCCTAACCGTTGCGGAAATCGAAGAGACGCGTCGATTCGGTTTCTCTAACTGATTCGGAAATCAGGGACACGCGTAGGTTAGGTTTCTTTTACCGTCGCGGAAATCGAGGAGTCGCAATGATTGCTTTTTTCTTATAAATACCTCCAAATCCTTCCGAGTCTACACCTCTTCTCTCGTTCAAAAAGGTACGCTTTTCTTTCTCTCTCTAGCGCTTTCCCTTCTCTCTAGATTATTTTTTTGGTTTTAAATTTTCCGATCTTGCTCCGCCGTGATTCCTCCGATCTGCTTTGAAGATCTTCAAAACTTTCTGATCCGTCTTCAAGCTGTTCTTCGTCAAATTATTTCGGATTTCTTTCCCTTGGATCAACATGAGTTCGAGATCTTCTTCAGCTTCTAATAACGACTGAACTCCCTCTTCGCAAAATCCGAACATCGATCTCAACTTGTTCGTCACTTCGTCGGATCCTGACGATTCTTCTGACGACGGTCTTAGTGGGGTCAAGCAAGAATTAGTCAGGCGCAACTCGCGCTTTACTCTTGCCGCTCCTAGTTGTTTTCGAGCTGCTATCCAATCTCCAAAGTTTGCGGATGGAGAGAATCGTGAGACGGATGCTCAGGTTCAACTCGAAGATGAGCAGATTGCTGTGGATAACCAAGTTCGGCTTGATGAAGAGTTGGCCGCCGATCTTGAAAATAGGCAACTTATTGAAGTAGATGAACAAGTTCGGCTCGACAGGGAACTGGCTGTCGGGCTCGCCAAGGCTGAAGAAGAAAGAGCCCTTCCTGCGGATGGGGTTGTTCCAATAGTAGCTCGCAGAATTGTTACACTGGCTTCTGTTGGGCCGACTCGATCTAAAAGAGACCGTTCAACGTACACTGGAGCGGTGCGGAGCTTTTGACGATATCGTCTTTCGTATCCCGAACGGTGATCAGAGACCTTGGGACGCCCCCGAAGGTTATATATGCGTGTATGAGGACTACTTTAGGAGTTGTGGTCTCAAATTCCCTCTTCCCGAGCTTTTTTACAAGTACATCGCGCGTCAACATGTCGCGATCTACCAACTTCAGCCCGCCACGGTTATCAATATCGTTGGGCTTCTAGCTCTTTGGGAATATTGCGATATTCCGATTGATGCTCGGGTATTTGAGAGGTTGTTCCGTGGTTCTTATCGGCAAATGTGAAACCGGAGTATGACCTTGTTACGGGAAATAAGCCGAGCAAGGTTAACAGTTGGAATACTCGTTACTTTTATCTTCAGATTGATGATCTCTCCGTAGAGCAGCCTGATGGAAACTACCGGACTAAGTGGAGAATCCCCATTGGTAGATATCGGCTTACACCTTGTCATCATGATTTCTCCCTTGTCTCATAATTTATTTTGTATTTCCAGTTCGTCATACGCCGAGCTTCCTTACAACGATCCCATGTTTTACGTCCGAGCACGAGGAAAGGTTGAGTGCGGCAGGGAAGGTTCGTTGGCCGGAAGCGTACCAGGAGAAACTTGACTTGAAGGCTAAACGAGCTCTCAAAGGTTCGTCTCGGCAATTATTTTATCTTGTTTGACATCATCGTTTCTCTAACTCCCGAGCTACTCTTGCTTTAGCTAATTCACTCGGTCGGAAGAGGAAGATGAAGATCGATGACATCCCCGACTTTGACTACGATATGGAAGATGACAAGGCTCTTGCCGAGGTCTCTCCCGACCACCAAAACCAACAAGTTGATTCAAATCGAGTTTGGTCTTTACCGGACTTGAAGGCTGGCAGTCGCTTTGGACTTTTTTACCAATCTTGAACCGTCGTCGATCGGGACTGACGCCGATCTCGGTTCAGAATCTACGTTCATTTTAGGTTTGGTCTTTTTACTGGACTTGAATGTTGGCAGTCGCTTTGTGGACTTCTTTACCGATCTTGAACTGTCGTCGATCGGGAGTAATTCGCCGATCTCGGTTCAGAATCTACGTTCATTTTGGGTTTTGTCTTTTTACCGAACTTGAATGTTGGCAGTCGCTTTGTGGACTTCTTAAGCGATCTTGAACTGTCGTCGATCGGGAGTAATTCAACGATCTTGGTTCAAAATCTACGTTCGAAGCCAACCGCGATGAGTTCTGCATTCCTTCGGATTCTTACCGAACTCATTGGTTAGCTCTCGCTTCGTGTATTTCCCTCCGTATTCGAATCGTCGTCAACCGGGATCAATTGGGCCGGTCTAGATTCAAACCGGGCTAAACCGGGGAGTGTTAAACTCACCACTAACAATTACTAAAATGAACGCCCCCAACCATTATAGGCGCTGAAACATTGATGTATCCATCATCATGCTCGCTTGTCCCTTCACTACACTTGCATCTCATAATGAGTTCGCCACCTTCCATGAATGCCACAACAACTACAACACTGTGATAACTGTAAACATTGACACATTACTTGTTGGTCCGCGATAAATTCCCTGCCCATATAACGAAACACATTATAACATATATAACAAAAATATTTATTAAACATAACACTAAAACTTAAATTTAAAAGTTACATACCAAATCGGTAGTCTCGTACTCATGAGAGAACCAAGCTAGTGTTATACCAATTGGTTGGATGACAAGGCGTTTCAATGCTTCCTTCAAATCATCACCAAGAAAGAGTACATCATCTATCTTGAACTTTTTATTCCTTGATGATCTGCTCAGTTCGTCTGTTGTGCAGTCAAATTCATCTTCTTTATATTTTCTTCTCACTCCATGCCTTTGGATGTATTCCAGACCTTTAGTGACGGTCAACATGTGGCACATGTGGTCTTCATGATGAAGTTTGCGTAGTTTTGGATCAGCAAAAAAGCAGAGCTTTTCCACGCCTAACTTCTGGTAACTTTTGTCCAATCCTCTTACAACTCTGATGGCGCTCACAAGATCAGTCGAAACATAAGCCTAACATAGAACTACATAAATCAAAACCAAATTACTATACGGTAATCAATACCTT
Organism: Eutrema heterophyllum; assembly: GCA_002933915.1. Lineage (NCBI taxonomy): Eukaryota > Viridiplantae > Streptophyta > Magnoliopsida > Brassicales > Brassicaceae > Eutrema > Eutrema heterophyllum. The sequence continues at coordinate 546,253 of PKMM01011779.1, forward strand.
GCAAATCCAAAATCAGCAATCTTCAGATCCGCATCATTTTCATCTGTGGATAGAATAAGATTCTGTTTCAAGAACGAAAGAACCTTAGCAATTAAAGATGGAATCTCTAAGACTCTATCTCTGCTTGGACCCTGAGGTGATAAAGAAGAGAACATGTTTTATTGGAAACTAACAGATCCCATTTCTACGGCATCCTTTCAGCTCTTTGAAAGTTCTATCATTTAACATTGAGCTCACACAACACACTAATCTGATTAACAACTAAAACACCTAGTGCACAAAGGATCATTGAAAGGAATGAGAATTTAACATTGAGGCTTTAAATCGCGGTGAATAATATTATTGTTACGAAGTACTTGTAAGCCAGCCGTTGTTACATAGGAAATCGTCCCAGATTAAAAACATGACTCTGTCAGCCAAAACAAAAAGATAGACACAGAGAGAATGTGTCGCAGAATTTACCTAATTGTAGCATGAAATGCTTAGCAGTAGCTTCAGGGACACTTCCATGACTCTTGATATACACAGACAGATCACCTCCTTTGCAATACTCCAACACCAAATGTATTTTCCCAGGAGACTTGCCCAAAACAAAAACAAAAACATCAATTTACAAACACATTCAAGCTCAATTACAAAAAAAAAAAAACAGAAACAAAGAAGCAAAATTCAACTGCAAAGACATTGCGGTAAGCTGAAAGAATTGACATTTGGATGTTGAAATGAGTAACACATATCTTTTGAACAAGCTAACTCATTCGAAATTTTCTTAGCTAGAAAATGAGAGTAAAACAAAAGAAGAGAGAAACCTCGATCATGTCGAGCAAACGAATGATGTTGGGATGATTGATCCTCCTCAAGATAAAAATCTCAGACATGAGACTATCCTGCAGCTTCTTGTTAAGTCGGCCCATAGGGATTTCCTTGATAGCGACCACGGTGCCGTGAGCGCGGTGCCTCGCCTCCCAAATCACAGAGAACGAACCCGACCAACCAAGTAGTCACCAACAACCCGTCCGCTCCTCGCCGTAGACTGAGCCATTTTTCGTTACTCCGACGAACTAAACCGACGCCGAGAATCTAGAGGATCGTGTGACAGAAAATGTTGTATCCGTCAACGTGATTGAATGACTTGAAGTATATATAAAGAGAAGCTCAGAGATTTTCAATTAAGCTAAACTCGGCGAATATAACAAGCGACGTTGGATGATTAGATAGCGATGTCCGATGAAGTTATATAACAAGAGATGGTTGTATAACGTGCGATGTTGGATGATTAGATAGTGATGTCCGACGAAGTTAATATCTCAGTCTTTATTTTGAATTACCGATCCTGTTTACAATGAAGGTACATTACTATTTATACTATGATTACGTCGTACGGTCATGTAGGACAGCTCGACGATAGGGGCAGGGTAAGTTGTATGTCGGTGAGAGCGGAGTATTGAGACGGGCATATCTTGCTGACCGATTCATTCCGATCGTACGACCGAGCTAAACGGGCTTGGTCGCAGCGATGGGTCTGATCGCGCAAATGGGCCTAGTTTAAAGAAGATGGGCCGATCCTGATTTTGAGATGGACTTTAAGGGGAATGTGAATTCCACCTCCAACGAAAAATTCAGGTGGGGAGCTCCGAATTAATATGAGCTCCGAATTAATCGCAGTATAATTGGGCGTATTCGGATAATGAGGAGAGAGAAGGTTCGCTTGATAAAGCCTTGTTCGAGTCACCATTCACGTTGTCGTGGGTTCACTAGAAACGTGAGTGTGAGAATCTGAAGAAAAAAAAATCAGGTGAAGAAGAAGGGGTGGTCCCGATTTTTTCTTCGGGCAAAAAAAAATTGGGTGAAGAAGAAGTCGGGTGGTCGGATCGGTTGTTCTGGGTCAGGTTTAGTTGAATTGGATTATAATTCGGTTTAGGATCATGGTTTAGGTTCGGTCTAGATCATAATGTAGAAACCGACATTGTGGGGATTTAAGTCTCGAATTTTGTTTTCAGGGGATTTATATCTTTAACTTTCATTTTGTGAAGAGATATACAGAAGACATAGTTCGGTGGGATCTGGCTAGATATGAAATTTTTATTTGGGAAATTGATCGTTTTCCCATATGAAAACAAAAAAAAAAGGAAGGAAAACATTGTCGTTAAATCCAAGGCACATTATTCAGCTCGATAAAGACGACATCGAGATTTAATCCCAACTTCAACATCGTCTCGTCTCGACTCACGATTCCAGCGTGAGAACCATGTCCCGGAGTTCTCTACTCGGTTCGATTTCACGAAGACAAGTTCCTCGAACCTCCTTTTTAGCCTGAAAGCAATTTCTTAGGCTACGACACAGCTCAACGCTTTGGGAACCAAATTAACAAACTACGCGTGAAATTTTGCTTTTATCTCGAGAGCTAACTCTCAAAATCTCAAGCTCTGTTTCAGCTCAGACAAGCTCTTTAACTACATCGGCCAATCAGCTCTCGAGAGCTAACTCTCAAAATTTATATGCATTGGTGGAAAAAGGATGGTTACAGGTGGTTCGGGCCATCCCTTCTCAATTTATATACATGGATTTACGTTTTTCATTCTTTCTCGTAGGTGACTGATTATACCAGGGATTTAGAAGAAATGCAAAATCTCTCAAGGGAAGAATACCTTGCATCTCTACGTAGGTGTGTATGTATTTAGAAGTAATTTATTTTTTCTATTAAGAACCATTTATTGCTGATACTATTTAGATATCCCTTTGGCAGAAAAAGCAGCGGATTCTCAAGGGGAATAGCAAAATATCGTGGACTTCAAAGGTAAACTTTGACTAACAATTGGCTTACGCTCCTATTTCTCTTTATTTTTTTATTGTCTGTAAAACTGTTGAATCAAGAGTGCCTATAAGAAAAATATTTAGTGATACATTATGGATCATCACAGTTTGATTGATCGACACAGTATAGACTATCACTTGCTAATTTCATAAGAAGTGTTTATATGCTACTCTTAGCCCTTAGGCATAGGGATATGGCCAAGCTATCTTCAGAATTATCCGACTGGCTGATGCTGTGTTTTGGCTGTAGCCCTCTCTAGTTTTTGTCTTTTTTTACCTTTCTTTGTCACAGTTAACATTCAAACCTGATGCATTTATGCTGTTTTTCCAACTATTCTGCAATTCCTGACCAGCCGATGGGATGCATCAGCCAGTCGGATGCCTGGACCTGAATACTTCAGTAACATTCATTACGGTGAGTTTCAAAACAACGTTGACCCATCTTTGAAGCTGCATTGGACCACGTAAAAAAATTTCTCATAATAATAGGGGCAGGTGATGATCGAGGAACAGAAGGTGATTTTCTAGGTAGCTTTTGTCTGGAAAGAAAGATCGATCTAACAGGATACATAAAGTGGTGGGGAGTCAACAAAACCCGTCAACCAGAATCTTCATCAAAAGCATCAGATGATGCAAAGGTAGAAGATGCCGGTACTGAGCTTAAAACACTGGAACACACATCCCAGGCAACAGAACCATACAAAGCGCCAAACCTTGGCGTCCTTCATGGCACTCAGAGAAAAGAAAAACAAATATCATCACCATCTCCCACCTCTTCTGCTTTAAGCATTTTGTCTGCATCACCTGCTTACAAGAGCCTGGAGGAGAAAGTGCTGAAGATCCAAGAAATTAGCAGCACTAGAGAAAATGATGAGAATGCAAATCGTAACATCATCAATATGGAGAAGAGTCATGGCAAGGAAATAGAGAAACCGGCCGTGAGTCACGGAGTTGCTCTAGGCAGTGGTGGTGCTGCTGCTTTGTCTCTCCAGAAAAGCATGTACCCACTTACCTCTCTCTTAACTGCACCATTGCTTACCAACTACAATACATTGGATCCCCTCGCAGACCCTATTCTCTGGACACCATTTCTTCCCCCCGGATCCTCTCATACTTCAGAGGTTCGTATTCTTTTATCTATCTTCATATAATTTTCCTACAGAGACATGATTTTTTTATCTGATGGAAACCAGAGACTTCAGTGGTTTACTACAACATATCCTCCTTCAGTGATATTATTGTCTCTCGTTCTTCTGTAGGTGACAAAGACAGAGACTAGCTGTTCCACATACAGCTACCTCCCACAAGAGAAGTGAGCCGTTCCCTTTAGACTTTCTGTTTGTCTGATTCTCCTTATCGTGAGATGAATTTGTCGACCTGACATCTCTGTATATCTCTCTCGTGGAGAGAAAGTTGGGAGAAGTGTGACAACGGTCTGAAGCAGGAATGGACAGGTTTTTGTTAGTGGTTGTGTTTTTTTTCAGTGTGGAATATAGAATCATTGTAATTTATGTAAAACAGGAAAATGTTATCATTATAGTATACAAAGTTTGCTCTTATAACTTCTGCACAAGGTAACTGGATTGTCACCGATCTAATCATTCATCTGTAATGCTCTACCATAAGGTTAGACAAATATAACCTTCACATCGTGTAAACTCTCTGCACAAGACTCATCTAGTTTTGATACAACTAACTGAATCCCACCACCCAAACAGGGAGTAAGTATATAACAGTTCCGATCGCAAAAGAAACCGCAATGGTGAAAGATGCATACGCATAGGCTCTCCATGGGTGATCACTTTCTCTCATCGCATTGAACTCAGCCATTAAGGTGGAAACTGTGCTTAGACATCCCAACAAACCAAACTGTATGCTCGAAGCAACTGTGTTACATGTTGTCGTGTTCACCTGTTTCCCAAAATAGATACAGAAAATGTTATCTTGTGTGATCTGTTTGGTAGAGAGAGAGAGAGAGAGAGAGAGAGAGAGAGAGAAAGAGTTTATACTGATTTCTTTAACGTGGCCAAAGCTGCCATGACACAAGCTGCAGCTACATTTGCAATGAGGGTGCCAAATGGGACCCACCTCAAGTGTTGTCTATCTTTTCCCAGTCCACACCCGTTGAGTCGGGCTAGGAACCATCTGAGCCAGACACCAGGGGCTGCAACTAAGCAACCTAACCACAGCTGAGCCTCGGTTGTTCCTTTGTCAAACTCTTTTACAAGCAGAGTGGCACTCACAGCGAGTAAAGCCACAAGAAACAAAAGCATTAAGGTCATAGACACAATATGGCTCTTGAAGGTGTTAGCCTTGAGACAAGAGTTTTTTTCCTCAGAGCTTCTTCTGCGAATAAGCCATCTCAAACCTTTGGCTGTTTCAACCCCGAGAATGATGGAGTATGATGTGAGAAACAATCCTGCAAAGTTGTGTTTGCTGTAAACAAGTATGTTTCATCTAATTTGGTAGTGATTGGAGATTTTGAAAGGGGAATTCTGTTTTCACCTAAAAGAAAGCCAAGAACAGCGTAGACCCATTGGCCATCGGCACTAAGATCCAGCATTTTCTGGTTCCAACCGCTGAATGTTGTGAGGCTTCCCAAATAACCAGTCGACAATCCGATCGCTAAAAATTCAGAAACTCTCGCTATATCTGCTTTGAATACGACGCCAAACCAACCCATCAAGAATGATCCTACCTATAAGGAATCATGTGTAGAATTGTCTTAAGAGAGAGACAGGTCTATAAAAAAGGTGGGTTCTTCAAGATGAATGCATCGTGACTTTTACCATGTTGGAGGGAAGATCAAGGTACAAGATGCTTCCATCACTGGTTACTCGAGCACCAGTTGGTCCAAACAATTTCTGCAGCAAATATCTCGTAATAGCCTGTTTATTTGGAGACAACAAGGGGATTACAGTGATTAAAAACAAAACAAAGCACGAACAGAGAGCCAGAAAGATAAACATGGAAATTAAGCATTTCACAAAAGTAAAGCCTCCGAAACTTACCCCAAGAATACCAAAAACAGCCAAGTGAATGAGGCACGATATGTATTCCAAGGATTTTGGTATCACACGCTCTTCTTCCTTTCCCTATGCAAACCACGAGCTATCATAAATCAAAACATTGGACTGAGAAACCAATACTAACAGTTTTAATGTGACTATAAGAAGTTAGAGATGGTCTCTACCGGGTTGTTGGCCTCAGGTGACAAGAGTGACTTGGTTGGTAAAGGAGATGTTGTTATGTCCACATGCAAAGGTTTGATTACAGAAGTTGTGTTCAAGTCTCGAAGGTCATGTAATACATCTTGCTCTTCACGAGAAGTATCATCAGTCCCTTGTTCTATCAAATCCTCAGCAGACAAACGGTTACTTCTACCACTACTATGCCTTCTTCGAAGTGAGCGATCTCCAATATCCCCAGCCTCGGAGACACTCTCACTATCAGCATCATTGTTAATCAGGAAAGGCAGGCTACGTGATAAGCTTAAAGAAGAGCTTACACTGCTCTCTCGACTAAAAGACTTGGTTAGATTGGGTTCTACGTGGCTTTTACCGGAATCCATTGGCTTTGTAGCCAAAACACAGGACTTCTTAGAAGATGCTGATGATGAAATTGTTGCTCCACATATGCTAAGCCATAGCCACACACGCACAAAAAAAAGGACATGAGGAAAGTTCAAAAAGAGACAAGACACAATCGAACAATGTGGCAGGTAAACATTAGATAAAGTTAAAGATATAGAAGTCAAGACTGCCCATTTGAGAATTTCCAAGGACTATTGAAGAGTGTTTGCAAAGTTTAGCTGTAATCTTCAAAACCATAGCTTTTCGTTTGATACTAAGACAAATTCCCAAAAGTTCAACCCAAGAAACACCTTTCTAGTTTCAATTGCAGAGAAGATTCACATATTCATGATAAGAGTTTGATTTTAGTTGATTTCTTATCCAAAAACTAACTTTAATCCCAAAAACAAATGATAAAAATTACTTTGCTTTTCAGACTCAACAGATTGGAAAAGCGGAAATCGAAAAAGAGTAGACTATAATAATAATCACTTGTTTAAAAAGGGAAAGCGAAAACCTTAGAAAGCTCTACAGGTGGCAAAGACGAATACTTTTGATATATTGGGTGATAAATGACTCTTTTTCATATATTGGATTGTCTGTTTGAGCGAGTTGCATTTCAAATTCAGCAGCTTTACCCTATTGACGAATTCTGTCTAAATCGTCGTGAAGAATCTGTTCCCAAAAATCGCCGGCGGAGAAATCGAGCTGAATCGTCGTGAGTAATGATGTTAATGTGGGCGGCCCGGATCCGTTTAGGCCCTGCCTGTTTAAGACCCGCCCGTTTAAACCGGTTTATATTTGTACCCGTTTAAATTAAACCCGCCGGGCTTAAACCGTCCGTTTAGGCCATTTATATATATATATATATTTTTTTTTTTTTTTCTATCGACGATAATGTTTCATTCTCCTAATTCCTAAACCCATCGATTTCAAGCAGAACTCAAAATCTCTACGACATACAATATTTTTTATGTCTTCTGACACATAAATCGATTACTTTAAAACCCAAATATCGATCTCAACAACACCATGACGAGAATATTCAATCGAATCCTAGAATAGATACCAATGTGAAGATGAAGAAGTTTGGTCAAGTGAGAGAGAGAGAGTCGTTATTTGCTTCCTGTGAGAGCAAAGCGATGAGGAGGAGAGAAAGAGAAAAGAAAACCGACTCCGAATCTATTTCCCTTACCGGAAGACGGCGAAGTCGCGATTCCGATGCCGATGACACCGTCGGAGTTCAAAGACCGTTTAATTCGGACCCTTTTCACGCTCGCCGCGAGATTCGTCTCAGTATTTCGATTCTCTCTCACAGAAACATTCGCCGTCGTCTTCCATCGACAGATCGAAGATTGAGAGAGAGAGAGAGAAAAGATCGAAGAAGAGAAGAAGAAAAAAAAATCGTTTTTACGTTAATTAAAAAAAACATAACGGTACCCGAACCGAACCGAATAAATAGATTTCCAAACCGAAATATTGTTCGGTTCAATATGCATTAGGAGTTTAGGACATGTCATGACATGAATCAAGTCAGTATATGCATTAGTTTTGATTTTACGTCCGTGTTGAGACGTGAATTGGATCTGGATCGGTTGCATTATATGCTGCATTCGTTATGTTACATTCATGTTTTTTTATATGATAATAAATGTTCAAACACGAAACTAGACAAAAATTATATAATTTGAAAATATGTTATTTATTTTCAAGCTTTTGGTTTACATGTAAATTTAAAACGGTTTATTATCAAGCTTTTTAAAATTATAGTAAACCTTAAAAAATATAAACTTATTTATTTTCCCACTGAACTAAGTCTAAAACCAACAACCAAATGCGCAATTAAAATGCGCCAACATGTACGTGAATAGGGGTGTCAATTAGGGTCAAAACCCGAAGGCCCGTCCCGGCCCTGAAAAAAGCGGGCTCGGCCTTAAAAATATAAGCCCGAACAAAATCGGGTCTTTCGGGCTAAGCCCATTCAGACTAATGTGTTTTTCGGGCTTACCCCGATCGGGCTCGGACTAGCCTAAAAAGCCCGAAATTTTACATTTTAAGTATTTAGAGATTTTATTTAAAAAATTATCTTTCTAAAAATAATAATTTGACATATTTTTATCGGTTCGAAATCTATATTTAGTATTGGTGCGCATGTCTTTGGATAAATATAGAAATCGTCTTTTACCAAGAAATGTTGAATCACTGATTTGTACACGCACTTGGTTGGATTGGTTTACATTTCGTGATCCATGTACCATTATCATTCATCCATATTTACTTCATATTTTTAAAATCATTATCTATAAACTTTCAATGACATTTCTATATGATTTATATATGTCAAAACTTAATATTATTTTACTTTTTTTTATCTAGTAGCTCTTGATGGTGATGAGGATTTAGAAGACGATGAAAGAGATTCTAATATAAATTCTACTACCTAGATTTGAAATATTTTGATTTTATGTTTTATTTGGTAATACATTTTAATTTAGATTTATTTTGATAAATATTTTGTTTTAATTATTTTTCATTTGAGAATTGTGAATTTTTGTGTTTGAAAAGAAAAGTCCGAAAAAGCCTGAAAAACCCTAGAGCCCTGTCCGGGCCGGACCGGGCTTTAGAATATAGGCCCAATTTTTTTTTGGATCGGGCCAGGCCGGACTCAAATATATGCGGGTTTTACGGGTTTTGGGCCGAGCCGGGCCGGACCAGCCCGATTGACATCCCTATATGTGAAGGCTTCAACTTGTCCTTATCTTACTCTTAATCTATGTTTTACTAGTTAAACAAATAGGAAAAATTATACTCAGCTACACCAACTATTGAACTTTGCATGGTCACATATCATAATTAATAAATTGTATGCGTAACTACACCAACTAAGATAAAATACATAGTGACATACACCATCTATCTAGTTATGCATGGTGACATACATATCCGTTAAATCTGAATTTTTTTTTGACGTCCATTAAATCTGAATTAAATATCTTAAAAATTGTATTATATAAGATAAAAACAGTTTATACAAACTAATCTGGCCCAATTACCCGAATTAGAACCCGACCCGATCTGTAATTAAACCAAATTGACACGATATGTAATTAATCCAAACCAGATTTGACAGTTTCAATGAATTCTATAATGAGATATAGACAATCTCGTTAATTATAACACGTACACGACCAAAAAACAGTAATCTTGTTTAATAACACAAGTCTGAAAATCCTAATGCCGACAGTAGTTTACAACCAAAACACAAACTTGAAAATTCAAAAATCCTAATAGCGATAGATAAAGTTTTACAACCAAAACACAAACCTGGAAATCTTAATGTCAAGTGTTTAGTAATTTGATTAGGTTAACCATCGAACGAGTGTTGGCTTTGAGGATAATGACAATTTGGTTTAATTAGAGATCTGGTCGAGTTCTATAATTCGGATAATTGGGTTAGATTAGTTTGTATAAATTGTGTTTTGACTCCATAAAATACGATTTTTAAGACATTTAATCCATATATTTAACAGAAATGTATGTCACCATGCATAATTATATAGATGGTGCATGTCACCATGTATTATATCTTACTTGGTGTAGTTACACATACAATTTATTAGTTGAGATGTGTGATCATGCAAAGTTCAATAGTTGGTGTAGCTGAGTATCATTTTTCCAAACAAATAAAATAAAATAAAAATGAAAGAAAAAACGATTAAGTTGGGGAGTATATATTTGTCGTCTGATTAATTTAAGGATCTTACTAATCCATTACATGGTCTAGAATACAAAAGCCGGCGGAAACAAAGCTCAAAAAAGAGAAGCATAAGCCCAAACAAGGAACACAATTTATGAAACGCTACTAAAAACCATTGGAGTAAAAGCTAATGTATCATGAACACTAAAATTGAAGTACTGAATTGAATCTTACCCACGATATTTTATAAAGAACCGGTAAACACCAAAACTGCACCAAAGACAAGAGAGCTGACAAGAGAGCTGACAAGAGATAAAACCAAAGTATGATTTAAACCGAATTCAATACGGAAGCAACACCAACAGAAGCTAACGCAGGAACAAACCAAGAACAATGCCAATAACTACATCAACACATACACTCCAAGGAAGCAAAGCACTCGAAAAAAATATAGACTTAAAGGTAAACGAACCTTGAAACACTGAGAGGGTATACACCAAAAGAAGATCACCAATTTTTATACGCGGACACTGGCAAACCAGCTTCTGACATCTACTAACAAAAAATGGGTCACCTCCTCGCAAGAGAAGTCCTGAGGATCGAAACTACTTGGGGAGAATATTCTATGGCGGCTGTTATTTGGCAAAACACATTTGGTAAATCGACGACAATATTAGGAGTCAAACTTTAGGAACGTCGTCGTTTTCTCATAATATAATTGGCGTAGCTGAGTCAAGCAACGTTATTCTAAAACCAATCAGGACACTCCACGTACACGTTGCTTTAACCGTGGAGCCCACCCGACGCAAAGGTTTAGGTAGGACTCATAAATTAATTACTTAAAATGATGAATGTCTTCTTAACACGACATTTACCATTTATTAATCTAGCATGATCTCTCCTTTTTTTGGGTATAATTATCCACTCTCTTTTATTTTTCCTTTGTTGTTAGTGATATTTTGATCTCTTTTATTAAAGCTAAAATATTTAATAGCTATAAGTATACCTGGATTAATTTTCATAGTCTAAGGATTAGGAATTATAGGATAAATAAGAGGAAATAAATATTTGAGTCCGGACAAGAAATCAAAAACTGTATTCTTAAAAACAATTTATAAAAGAAACTTTTGTCGACCACTTGTGTTAGTTATTTCTGCAAGTTGCTAAATTATTTTTATTTCTGAAGATAACATTTGATTTTAGAAAAAATAATTTAAATAACTAGATATATATTGGGGTGGCTGAAAAAAAATAAAAAATAAATGAAGAAAATTGCCGAAGAAAATAAAACAAATGTCACTGAGGCGAGCCCAAGCACCTCTCTTTCATTGTTTTCTTTCCCCAGACCATAAAGTTTGATTTCTTCTTGATGCGGAAGACTCTGCTTTCTTCTCGATTGGAATCTCTCTCTCTCTCTCACTCTAGGGCTTTCTGGGTTCTCTTCTAATTAAGAAAGGAAAGTGGGAATTTCCAGCGAAATGGGTACTTGGAAGAGCCAATTGAAGGCCATGCTCCGCAAGAATTGGCTCCTCAAAACTCGCCATCCCTTCGTTACTTCTGCCGAGGTCTCTCTCTCTCTCTCTCTCTCTCTCTCTCTCTCTCTCTCTGCTCTAGTTACTTACATACCTTTTTTTTTATAGTTTTCATGTATATTCACTGATCGTCGTCTGAGCTTCTTCTGGTCTCGTTGGTGCTGAATTGAATGTTGTGTTTTGTGTTCCAAGTTTTGGAATTGGGTCTTTTCAAGGAATGTTGATCGAAAGCGTGAGTTTTGTTTATAATTTCTTATCTTTTTTTTTGCAGATTTTGCTTCCGACTGTTGTAATGTTGTTGTTGATAGCTGTGAGGACACGGGTTGACACCAGAATTCATCCGGCTCACTCGTAAGATAACACTTTTACACATTGTCACTAGTCTTACTTTGCAAGTTTGTTACTATAATCGGATTGTAATATTGTTTCCTGCGCTGTGTTTTGTCGATTATTGCAGGAACATAGAGAAAGACACGGTGGTCGAAGTGGGCAGAGGTGACTCTCCCACTTTTCCACAACTTTTGAAGCTTTTGCTTGCTCAGGGGGAATATTTAGCTTTTGCACCTGACACTGATGAAACCAAGAACATGATCGACATTTTGTCCTTAAAGTTTCCGGAACTGCGGGTATCATCACATCTTGATCTTATGCTCTATAGAAATCTCTTACATCGATGTTACTTTGTTGACATTTATGCATGCACATTCCTCTTACAGAGTTTCATTGTAGAGGGTTTGACATTTTCTCGACTTGATGACCTTTAGGCTCTGTTTTTTCCTCTTCATATGTGGTTAATCGATCTTGTGTCTTCTGTTTGCAGCTAGTTACTAGAGTTTTTAAAGATGACATTGAGCTGGAAACTTATATAACCTCTGCGCATTATGGTGCCTGCAGCAAAGTGAGGTATTTTCCCTCCTTCCCTTTTGTGGTCTCGGCTATTTGGAAAATGCAGCATTTAGTTCCTGATATTATGTATTGGCACGTGCCCATTGTGTATGCATTTTATCTTGATGAGTAACATAGTCTTATAGCTGTTGGTGATCATCCTCTTCAACTAGCTATCTATGCTTTTCTGTCTTTTCTGTTGAACTGATAAAGCCTCAACATGTTTTGCTTAGGAATTGTTCGAATCCAAAAATAAAAGGAGCAGTGGTATTCCATGAACAAGGACCTCATTTATTTGATTATAGCATCCGCTTGAACCACACATGGGCATTCGCAGGATTCCCTAATGTTAAGTCGATCATGGACACAAATGGACCTTATGTCAATGATCTGGAAATGGGTATTCATACCATACCAACAATGCAATACAGCTTCAGCGGATTCTTGACTGTATGGTCATTTACTTTTTTTTTTCTTTGAATGTTTGTCTAATTTGCGCCCTTGGATTTTTCTATCATCTTCTAACTCTCCCTATAAAGCTCATAGACACTACAGTAGTCAAATAATACTTGTCTATAGACTATACTCTATGCTATTATAGGGGATATAGGGTAAATCAAATAAATTCCTAATACGGTGTTAGATTTTCAGAGTAAACCAGTAAACCAAAGCAATTTGTCTGTTTTGAATTGACATTCTTGTATTAGGGGATATTATTATGGTTTGCCCCCAGTTTTGATTGGTCTTGTACCCTTTGCAGCTTCAGCAGGTGGTAGACTCTTTCATTATATTTGCTTCTCAGCAAAATATAGACATGTCATTATCAAATAAATCTCTTGGTTCAGCTTTACCCTTTGAGATGCCATGGACTCTGTTTAGCCCCTCAAAGATAAGAATGGTTCCATTTCCAACCCGCGAATACACTGATGATGAGTTTCAATCTATTGTCAAAAGCGTAATGGGATTGTTGTATGTATCACCTGCTCTTTGTTTTTTTTTTCTGTACATAGATGTATGGTATTTGAGTGTTTGTATGGTTTGGATGATTGTATAATTGCTGAGCAGGTACCTTCTGGGATTTCTGTATCCAATCTCCCGGCTTATCAGCTACTCCGTTTTTGAGAAGGTTGCTTTGGGTTATATACTTTGCGTATACTTAAGAATAAAGCTGATATGTATTTTGCTTTTCACTTTTCTATCACTATTAACTTAGGCTATATTTTCTGAGCTTGCAGGAGCAGAAAATAAGAGAAGGACTTTACATGATGGGCTTGAAAGATGAGATATTCCATTTGTCGTGGTTTATCACATATGCATTGCAGGCAGGTTTTTAGGCTTGAAATTTGATTAGTGATTTTCCGTTTGCCTCTTCCCTTGGCTATGATCTATCCACAAGTTGGAGTTCAGTAGCATTTTCTGTTGTTTACAATATTGACTTCAGCTGGAAAAAGCAGACTAAGGCTTCATTTCTTTCAATATAATGTAATGACTTCAGTTTTTGGTATTTCTTGTTTCTGTCCTAACTCAACTTTGTTCTGCAGTTCGCATTGTGCGCTGGGATTATTACAGCTTGTACGATGGGAAGTCTCTTTAAGTATAGTGATAAGACATTAGTCTTCACATACTTCTTTTTATTTGGGCTCAGTGCAATCACGCTCTCATTTCTTATATCAACATTTTTCACTCGAGCAAAGACAGCTGTGGCAGTTGGGACCCTAGCCTTTCTTGGAGCCTTCTTCCCTTACTATACTGTAAACGATGAATCTGTGTCCATGTATGTTTATGCTTTTTGTTTTTTGTCGTGACAGTTGTTTTTTGGATAGGCAAAAATTATGCTTGTCCTTGACACAAACATTTGGTCTAGAATACATTAATGTAAAACTAACTGTTGGACTTGTAGGGTATTGAAGGTAGTTGCTTCTTTGCTTTCACCTACTGCATTTGCTCTTGGATCAATCAACTTTGCTGATTATGAGCGTGCACATGTTGGACTTCGTTGGAGCAATATATGGCTGGTATGGTGGATATGTCTGTGGCTACAGGCCAAGGTTGATTCTCCTTATGTTCTTAACTTTTGTTCTGGTCAATCTTCATGTAGGCATCGTCTGGAGTAAGTTTTTTTGTCTGCCTCTTGATGATGCTGCTTGACTCTATTCTTTACTGCGCTATTGGTCTTTATCTGGACAAGGTACCTCCTTTTGCTACTTGTCTTTGTTTACTGCATGTCTTGTATTTCTGCTTCTAACGTTTCGATTGTCCATATGAAATGCATGCCACTCCTCAGTAGTAAGCAAGTGAAAGAGCTATTGGTATATCTGATTTTGTTGAGAAGCTGACTTTATTTTTAACGGAAGATAGCTTTGTCATGATCAGTTTTGTGAGCTGCTTTATCGTTTTTGACATTGTTTCTTGTTAAAAAAAAATGTAACTACGACGTTTCTCTTTCGTCTTTGTCTATTTATATCCTGCATCTTTGGGCCTAATCCAAAAGCTGAATTCCTCAGGTCCTCCCCAGGGAAAATGGTGTGCGGTACCCATGGAACTTCATCTTCAGCAAGTGCTTTGGGAGGAAGAAAAATAACATCCAGTATCGCATTCCAGGTCAGAATATAGAGGTTACTCAGGGAGAGCCTTTTGATCCCGTTACTGAATCAATAAGCCTGGAAATGAGGCAACAAGAGCTTGATGGGAGGTATATTCATATTACATCTGATCAAATATGAAATCCCTTGGAACTAATGTTTTTCAAAGCTGGACATTGGATTCACATTTAATGTTTGCCCTGTAGGTGCATACAAGTTAGAAATCTGCATAAGGTCTTTGCCTCAGGAAGGGGGAATTGTTGTGCAGTTAATTCATTGCGACTTACATTGTACGAAAACCAGATACTTTCACTTCTGGGTACGTCTGTTCCTGTTTATTAAATATTCTTGTCTCCTCTAACCTCATTAATATTTGCTTGCTAGGCTACCATATCCAAATCGAAATGTTTCAGAAATTTGTAGATTGAATTTATTGTTTTGGTTGTTTTCTGTGTTGTATGGTTGAGAATTTCCATCTGATTCTACATTTTTGTAAACAGAAATCTAGTTATGTTCCCTGGCTGTATCATCCATCCATATGTTGTCTCTGATAAATCTTGGTCTCAACAATGACTTCATGAACCCATGCATGCAATCTCAATCCATGTGCCAGAACACTGAAATCAAGTTGAAAAAAGATATTGCTAGACTTGATATTTTTTAATTAAATCTTCCTTCCTTTGCTTGAAGGCCAAAATGGGGCTGGTAAAAGCACAACAATATCAATGCTTGTTGGCCTTCTTCCTCCAACTTCTGGAGATGCCCTGATACTTGGAAACAGTATCGTAACAAACATGGTAAATATTTTTCTCTTATTTTTACTTGAATCTAACTTCTTGCGTAATCGAAAAGCTCTGACCTCTATTTCTAGTTGTAAGACAGGATTTCTTTTTCTAGCATCACTTGAATACCATCTGTCTGATTTTTTATGCTGTTCCCCTATTTGTTGCGATTTATTTTTTATACCATCAATCTCTTTCTGTAGGATGAGATACGGAAAGAACTAGGTGTTTGCCCTCAGCATGACATCCTCTTTCCAGAACTGACAGTAAGAGAAAAAATCCCTTCTTTTTTCTTCTGGTCTTATTTTAAGTGTAGCATGTAACACTTGCAATTCGATTCCAACAACATGGTAATATAATATTTAGTTTAGAGAAAAGATCAAAGAAAGAGAACATGAAATTGTTCAAAATTTCGAAAAAAAATGCATGGAAAGAAAACACGACTTTCTTTTGGCATTTAGGCAAATTTGGTTGGTTTTGTTAAATGGGGTCCAAACATCTTTTCTATAGTCAATGGCTGATTTATGCTATATAATTTATACCTCTTCTATATGCTACTGATAGTAGAAGTAAAACATTGCCAGGCTCATGCTTGTTTTAGAAGATTCAAAACTGAAAATCTGATATAGTAATAAGCCATAATGAAAATGTTAAGATATTTTCAGTGATCTGACATTATATTGATTGGCTTGTGGTGGCCAGTCCTCGATCATGCAACCTATTTAACATAAGGACAAACCAACTCCTAGGTGTGTGCGTTTAACGATCCTTCTCTCATGTGCTTTTTTGTATCTTCTTAACCAAGAGTACTTGCTAAATGTCATGAAAGAGTAGGAACACGGTTTTGTTGTACGATGAAACCTCTTACAACATTGCTCTGCACGAGTGTCAGTCTTATTACTGATTAAATGTTTTTCCCCATCCGAATATAATATATTAGGTTCTTGGTATGGGATAACGTCTGAATGATTAATATCTACTGTAGGTTAGAGAACACTTGGAGATGTTTGCGGTTCTTAAAGGTGTTAAGGAAGATTCCTTGAAGAGCACAGTAGCTGATATGGCGGAGGAAGTAAGTATGTAGTGAAATACAAGCTATTGTGTATTTTTTTCTCTCCAACAAACCACATTCACACACATTTCAGCATGCCGATTTCATAGCATCTGGTAGCTAATGCGCTTATGGCACAAGCATTAAAACTTCAGACTACATAAGTCGGAGTTCATGATATAGTTTTGGAGGACAGCAGATGAATTCCTTTTGTTGTTTGATGCTGCCGTTTGGGGTGGAGAGATGTATTTGTCTTCCCTGCCAATTTTGGGTATTGGTCACAGCTGTCTGATCTTGGATATTGATCTTTCTCCAGGTGGGATTGTCTGATAAAATCAGTACACTTGTGCGGGCACTTTCCGGAGGCATGAAGAGGAAATTGTCACTTGGAATCGCATTGATAGGAAACAGTAAGGTGAGAAGGAAACACAAAGGCATCTTATTTCGCATGTTTCTCTTGATTTGGTTGATGTTGAACATACTTTATCTTTCAGGTGATTATTCTCGATGAACCAACCAGTGGAATGGATCCATACTCGATGCGTTTTACATGGCAGTTAATTAAGAAAATTAAAAAGGGCAGAATAATATTGCTAACAACGCATTCCATGGATGAAGCTGAAGAACTTGGAGATCGGATAGGAATCATGGCTAACGGGTCTCTCAAGTGTTGTGGCAGGTTTAGTGTATTTTAAGTACTCTGGCTTTTTCTACTGCCTTGTCCTTTGTTCTGGTTTTTCCATTCAAAGTTAGGAAGAAGAATGATGCATTTGTTGGAGACATGCTAATAACACAAATTGAACAAAGCATTCACACCCTGGAATTGTTTAATTTGAGTTAGTTACTATGAAGTGATATGATTGAGGTGAATTTTCTCAAATACAGCTCATGACTAGTAGAAGGCGCTGAGATATCAGAAAATGAAACAACAGATCCCCCAAGATTATGTTATCTTACTAGACATATGAAAGTGCTTCACATGAAAAGTTTTTTTTTTTTCCTGATCCAAATGAATTATTCATGTATAGCTCCGTTTAACACTTTACCAATGATTTTTGGTGTTTTATGGCTAAGCAGCTCGATGTTCCTGAAGCATCACTACGGGGTTGGTTACACTCTTACGCTAGTAAAGGTTGGTTCGTATTCTTTTCATTTTCGGTCAATGTTGTTAATGGTTCTATTTAGAATATCAAAATAACTGGGGTTCCTTTATGTTCTAGACTTCTCCAGCTGTCTCTGTTGCCGCACGCATAGTTCATCGGCATATTCCATCAGCAACCTGTGTGAGTGAGGTATATTACTTACATTCTCTAAGGAGATTGAGAGCATAACACATTTCACGAAAGAAATGTGTTTTCTTGCTGCATGCTGTGATACTTTGCAGAGCTCCAAGCTTCTAGAGTAGAGCATTTTTTGGTTGAGAATCTTCCATGTGTGACTTAAGTTTCTAAATAATGGATATTGTAGTATGTTAATGGCTGCAGATATTTCCCTTAGAGCAATTTGTTACTGCTTTTAGATAAGTTTAAAGCCCAACTCTTGCCTAATCTTTATAAGTGATGATTTGTCCAGGTGGGAAACGAAATCTCTTTCAAGCTTCCATTGGCATCCTTGCCTTGCTTTGAAAACATGTTCAGAGAAATTGAGAGTTGCATGAAGAGTTCTGCTGACAGATCTAGGATTAGTGAGATTGAGGATTCAGATTATCCTGGTATTCAGAGTTATGGTATATCTGTTACGACACTAGAAGAGGTGTTTCTGAGAGTTGCTGGCTGTAACTTAGATATTGAGGATAAGCAGGAAGATACATTTGTTTCTCCTGATACCAACGCTTCTCTGGTATGCATTGGATCTACGCAGAAGAGTACTATGCAACCCAAATTGCTAGCAAGGTGTAATGAGGGTGCTGGAGTTATAATTACCTCAATTGCAAAAGCTTGCAGATTGATCGTTGCTGCAGTTTGGACTTTAATTGGATTCATTAGCATGCAGTGTTGTGGGTGTTCTGTTATCTCAAGGTCCATGTTTTGGCGGCATTTCAAAGCATTGTTCATAAAAAGAGCAAGATCTGCTTGCAGAGACCGCAAAACAGTGGCTTTCCAGCTCATCATCCCAGCAGTTTTCTTGCTTTTTGGCCTTCTTTTCCTTCAGCTCAAGCCACATCCTGATCAAAAATCCATTACGTTGACAACTGCATATTTCAATCCTCTCCTGAGTGGCAACGGTGGTGGTGGTCCGATTCCTTTTGATCTGTCTGAGCCAATTGCCAAAGAGGTTTCTTGAGCATTATTTATATTCTATAATATTTTCTGAATGCATGTTCTCGCTGTATAACTAGGCATAAGAAAATTAATTGGTTGAAATTTTTCTGTCATTGATAAATTGCACGAGACAGTCTCCATGGTGATCTATTCGTTTCACTATCTTGAGTTACTGTATGTAGATGGTTTTCTCTTATGAAGCTGTATACAATTTAACCATAGGTTTCGTTACAAGTAGTAGAGCAAGCAGTAGTTCTGTTACACAGTCACTTGTTAAATTTTATGCTTACATGATGTAGATCCAGTGCACTATGGTTGAGTTTCATATTACCAAACATTTGTTGTGTTCAATTTTTTCCTCCGTTGCATTCAGGTTGCACAATATATTGAAGGATGCTGGATTCAGCCCTTGACGAATAGTTCATATAAATTTCCTAATCCAAAAGAGGCATTGGCTGATGCAATTGATGCGGCGGGTCCCATGTTGGGGCCCACTCTACTTTCTATGAGCGAATATCTGATGTCTAGTTTTGATCAGTCCTACCAGTCAAGGTATGTATAGGTCATCAGCAGATTCATGCTTTGGTATTCTTTTGTGAAAGTTAAGCTTAATTAATCCATGTGCTCCAAACATTGCTGCCTTCAAGTTTTCTGTTCCCCTGTTTTTTGCTCGAAGTAAGACTTAAAGTTCTCATGATTCGTGTAACATATGCATTTGAAGAGCTTCTCTCAGAACTAAGTCAGTTTTAAGTTCGGAGGGACCTTTTGTGTCACATCGATTTCTGCCATTCTGAAAGATGCATGGGTCCGAAGAAATTTCAACTTTCAAAATTATTTACGATTTTCTGTTACACAATATCTAAAGGAACATTTCGTTTTATTCTGCGGGGCATGTCTTAGACTGTTATTAATCAAAGACTTAACGTTGTTTTAGTCAAAACATTCACTTAGGTGATATTTTCTTTGCATTCTAACTTTACTACTGTGATGACCTCTTTGAGAATGTTATTACTATGGTTGAGTTTCATATTACCAAACATTTGCTGAGAATGTACTGACTTTGCTAAATGCTACCTGTGAGTGTCTCTTTAGGTATGGGGCAATTTTAATGGATGCTCAGCATCCAGATGGGAGTTTAGGATACACCGTGCTACACAACAGTACCTGTCAGCATGCTGGTCCAATCTACATCAATGTTATGCATGCTGCAATTCTCCGACTTGCTACTGGTAACAAGAATATGACAATTCAGACCCGAAACCATCCTTTGCCACCAACAAAAAGTCAGCGCACACAGCGTCATGTATGTCTTTCTATTTGGAGTAGTTCCCCTATCTGTGGTATCAATTTTATTATTTTATTGAAGTTATGTTCAGTTTGAGCGGTAAGTTCAAGTTAATGGGATCCCTCCAATTGATTGTGTCAGTAACTGGGAACCAAAAATTGAAACAATGTAAAAGTCTGTAGCAGGAGAAGTATTGAAAACTGTTTGTACATTCGACAGGCTTCTACGTTATTTTTCCTCGGCCACTGAAGATCTGATTCTACTATCCCTGTCTCCCCGTCTCAAAATTGTTTTCTTCGGAACAATAAAATGTCACGATATTAGTAGATTGATCTTATTTTCTTTTCAATGCAGGATTTGGATGCCTTTTCCGCTGCAATTATTGTTAACATTGCATTCTCGTTCATCCCAGCCTCCTTTGCTGTTCCCCTTGTTAAGGTATGTATGTAAGGTCAAACCTCACAGTAGTTTTGGTGGAAGGTTGTAGTTTAGTGCTATCCTTCTACTTTTCCAGTGTTTTGTTCTGAACATCTATAAGTATTTTATCTTATTCAGGAGAGGGAGGTGAAAGCAAAGCATCAACAGCTTATTAGTGGGGTAAACTTATCTCTGGACTAATTCTGGAGTACTAAAAACAAGCATGGCATCAGTCCCAGGTTCTTACTATAAACTCTGTAATATTGGCCTCATGATCTTTTATGACTTGCAGGTTTCCGTCCTTTCATACTGGTTATCAACGTACGTATGGGATTTCATCAGTTTCTTATTTCCGTCAACATTTGCAATAATCCTATTCTACGCTTTTGGTAATTTAGTCTTTCATTTCCATTTGCATCATTCACTGTACTTTGGTATTAATTTACTGAAATGGCTGATTTCTTTCCTTAGGTCTGGAGCAGTTTATCGGAATAGGGCGGTTTCTGCCGACTATCCTTATGCTCCTGGAGTATGGCTTGGCAATTGCATCATCAACGTACTGTCTTACATTTTTCTTTACCGAGCATAGCATGGCTCAGGCAACTTCCAACTACTCTGTGCTTTTACCCATGTCGTTATTTGTTTTTTTTCTTTCTTTTTCCTCTCTCTACTTTATATTGTTAAATGTTTTTGACTGATGGACGGATGTCTTTGTTATAACCGCAGAATGTTATTCTTATGGTCCACTTCTTCTCTGGTCTTATCCTTATGGTTATCTCATTTGTTATGGGCCTTATTCCAGCGACTGTTAATGCAAACTCATATCTAAAGGTGTGGGTTCTTCTGATTTCCTGACCTCTGTGAGCCTTGAAAAGCTGACTAGGAACTGATCCTTTTTTCATTATGCGTCTACAGAACTTCTTCAGATTATCACCAGGATTTTGCTTCTCTGATGGATTGGCTTCATTAGCTCTTCTAAGGCAGGGCATGAAAGACAAATCCAGTCATGGGGTGTTTGATTGGAATGTCACTGGAGCGTCCATCTCTTACCTAGCTTTGGAGGTTAGAGTCTTCCCTTTTCTTCAACTTGTTTGTTCCTACTCTTTTGAAAACCTGAGAAATGGATCCATCATTAAGTGTCAATGATTTCATTTTGTGAATTTAAAAGGTCGAATGTTGTGGCTTTTATGTTACTCTCGTTATTTTGTCATGGGATATACACAAAATTATCGTGAATTTATATTATAGCAACATTCCTCATCTAAACTGAACGTATATTTGACAGAGTATATTCTACTTCCTTGTGACGCTTGGGCTTGAGCTCGTGCCTGTTCAAAAGATGATGTCTTTCTCGATTGGGGAGTGGTGGCAGAATTTAAAAGCTTTCAAGCAAGGTGCTGGTTCTAGTTCTACAGAGCCACTTCTCAAGGGTTCGAGTGGAGCCATTTCCGCTGATATGGAGGATGACATAGACGTGCAAGAGGAAAGAGACAGGGTGATTTCGGGGTTGACAGACAACTCCATATTCTACTTACAGAACCTGAGGAAGGTATTGAAGCCTGGTCTTTTTACCCAAGCGTTAGCAGATATTCTCCTCCCTTTTTCTTAGGTGTACAACTGTTTCAGGTCTATCCTGGTTGCAAACATCACGGCCCAAAAGTAGCTGTACAGTCTTTGACTTTCTCGGTCCAAGCAGGAGAATGTTTTGGCTTTTTAGGGACGAATGGAGCTGGGAAGACTACTACCTTGTCTATGTTATCTGGTATGTTATGCTTCTTTAGTATTTTGAAACTATTAGCGGATTGAAGACTTTGAGACCGCTAAATAAAAAACTGCAACTTCTGAAGCAATATCATTGTACTGCAACAGGAGAAGAAACCCCAACTAGTGGAACTGCCTTTGTCTTTGGCAAAGACATAGTAACGAGTCCCAAAGCTATCCGTCAGCATGTATGTCAATTCATTGACTTTACCAACCTCACTGAGTCTATAGAATGAACATTGAATGTTATCTTTTGTACTCAGATTGGCTACTGTCCCCAATTTGATGCTTTATTCGACTATTTGACTGTGAAGGAGCACCTTGAACTTTATGCAAGGATCAAAGGAGTGGTTGATCATAGAATTGATAATGTAAGTGGCATTTATTCGGGATTACACGCCTTTATGAATTCTGTGATTCCCCAATAACAGAGTTGTCTCTTTCCGCTTTCTATTGTGACAGAGAAAATAGGTTGTTGGCTAAGTTAAATACCTACACAACATTTTAACCAAGCCATCCTTCTCTTCCGTAATTCGAAATTACAACTATACTATTAGGCATTTTAAATTAGTAGAAATTGCTAATTTGAGATTGTCTGGATGTGTATTATCTAATAACAGGTGGTTACGGAAAAGTTAGTCGAGTTTGACTTGTTGAAACATTCTTACAAGCCATCGTTCACTCTTAGCGGCGGAAACAAGCGCAAACTATCCGTTGCTATTGCAATGATTGGAGATCCTCCCATCGTCATCCTCGATGAACCATCTACAGGTATAAGTTACCCAACCAAAAGTTTGGTTTTGACTTGCTTGACCAGTTTGACTTTGGAATCACTGACGTGGACTTCCTCTCTGTTCTACACTAGTTCTTAGCTACTCTGTAAAATTTTTTGGTGTATTTTGTTAAATGTTTCAGGTATGGATCCTGTTGCCAAAAGATTCATGTGGGATGTGATATCACGCTTGTCGACGAGGAGTGGAAAGACAGCGGTCATTCTGACTACTCATAGCATGAATGAAGCTCAAGCGCTTTGCACTAGGATCGGGATCATGGTATCTGTTAAACTCATTTGAACTCTCTAAGACGTTAATTCCTTAAAATGTATCCACCTCACAGAACCATACTCCTCAAATTACAGGTTGGAGGCCGCCTAAGATGCATAGGTAGTCCACAACACTTAAAAACGCGCTTCGGAAACCACCTTGAGTTAGAGGTAATTTTTAGTTCAATGGTGTATTGTCTCAGTGGTAGGAAGGATCATTTGTCAAAGCTTAATGCATAATGTTGGCTGTCTTCCAAATTAGGTCAAACCCAACGAAGTCAGCCATGTGGACTTGGAGAACTTTTGCCAAATGATTCAGCAGTGGCTGTTTAACGTTCCTTCACAGCCTAGAAGTTTGCTTGGTGGTCTCGAAGTTTGTATCGGTGTCTCTGACTCTATTACTCCTGATACGGCTTCAGCATCAGAAATCAGTTTGTCACCAGAAAAGATACAAAGCATTGCGAAGTATCTTGGTAATGAGCAGAGAGTGAGTACTCTAGTACCTCCCATGCCTGAGGAAGATGTTCGAATCGATGAACAGTTATCCGAACAGCTGTTTCGAGATGGTATGAGCACACATCTCACATACGTTTTTAGATTTTTCCTTGTTTCACGACTGGTAACACAGATATCTCTTTTGTCGGTTTGATGCTGAACAGGTGGTATTCCACTGCCAATATTTGCGGAGTGGTGGCTAACCAAAGAAAAGTTTTCAGCATTAGATTCTTTCATACAATCTTCGTTTCCAGGTGCAACATTCAAGAGCTGCAATGGATTGAGCATTAAATACCAGGTAAAGTAAACATAAAAGCCATTGCTACTTCATTCGGGCTCTGGGATTACTCTTTAGTCTTGTGCTGAAATCTTTACATGGATTCTGTTGCAGTTGCCATTTGGAGAAGGAGGATTGTCACTTGCAGATGCCTTTGGACACCTTGAACGAAACCGGTAAGACATTTAACTGCTTCTTCTCAATGATCCGCACAAATCAGTCTTTGTAAGTCTGAGGAAAGCAATTTCTTCTTGCTATGACAGGATTCGGCTGGGGGTAGCTGAATACAGTATAAGTCAATCGACACTTGAGACCATATTCAACCATTTTGCAGCTAACTCATAACCAGTGAAACCATTATCACGGCTTGTATAACCAAAACCCTTCATGACTACAGCCCTAAAGGAGATCCGATGACTCACCCAAAATAGTTGTAAATATGGCAAATATATGAAAAACTCTGTTCTTAACGTCTATATATATACACAATGTTGTAATGTACCATGTTTTGAATACTAGACTTTATAAATACAACACAAAATCCGAGATTTCTCGTATGTTTTTGATCTTGCATGTCTTAAATAGTATATTTATGCAAACTTGTAAAATCCGAAGAAGCTGGCAAGTCAAATCTGTTTCACTCCAGTTTCACTCCAAACAACTTAAGCCCTTCATCTTCTTCATTATTATCGTCATCATCGGTTTCGTCTTCTCCTCTGTATCTCTCCACCAACTCCATAAGCTGTTTGCATTTCTTCTTGGTCTTACCGAGTTCTGAGCTCAAGAACTCATTTTCATTCTTCAAGCACTTGTTTTCGTCGAGTAATGCAGAGTATACAAAGGAGGAGGAAGTGGAGGAAGACCGTTGATCCTCATGGTGATGATCAATCCCAAGCCGTTGATGATCTTCTTGCTTCACCGTCGTTGTTGTTGGTACAACCTGTTGAGACTTGTTGTGTGAGTGCGAGTGTGACCAACTCTTCCTTCTTCGGATATTGCACATAAGCTCTCTTTGCCCCTTTCGAAACATCTCATTACTAAATTCCCATCTTATCGTCGTTACTTTCCGAAACCCCTACAATATTTTGTAATCAGTACTCATTAATGTCATTACTAAATTCACGTACGAACTTCACATTGTGAATGCATCATGCACATATGAAAATCACGTCTCCGTGCTTTGTTTGTGTTTCTTTTTACGTTTATGCATCTATTAAAATATTGTTTTTATTTTTAAGAATATATACAATATTTTATTGTTTTTACCAGATAGTATTTAGATAAATGCAGATGCAAAACGGAAACGGAAGAAAATAATTGAGGATTATTCGCTAAAGAAATTATAAATGCAAACGCAAAAGTAGAAAGAATTGTTTGCCTTTAGCTTTGCCATTTAACATTTTCAGTTTGATCCAAACAACAAAAATTGTCGTATATATATATTCTAGATAATTAAAGAAAATATTTTGAAATTAGTAAACTCGGACAAACACAAATATAGCTGGTAAGTCAAATCAATCAATAACTTAATTGAAACAACGGAGCATACGATTATAACAAAACAAAAAAAAAATGTTGCATATACGTACGTAAGTATTGAGCTGGCGAACGAAGCTAGAGAAGTTGCAATGCTTGAAAAGTGTTGGTAAGAGATCTCTAGCGAACTCCGCCGGCTGCCACACGACGAAGCCGGTTCCGTCTCCGTTCCAAGATATAACCTCGTCCGTTGTCGGATCCTCAACCACCTTGTATGTCTTCACCAAGAATGGCGGTGGTACCGGCGGCTGTAGCTCCGCCGTGGATGTTGGTTTTCCCGTCATAAACTCTAACGGCAAACGCTCTACGTCGTTAATGTTATCGTTACACCGTAAATGATGATCATCAACAACATCTTCCATAAACGAGAACTAATATTTCTTGAAGGCTGATGAGAGGCGGTAGTAGATCTCAATCTAGAAAGACGTAACACGACTCCATAGGGAGAAAGAGACGTTATTTAGTTTAATAGAGTGGTTGAGACAAGAATAGGAATACTTTGAACCATTTTCAAGGAACATGCCTTATATCCACATGAATAATTAATGTGCATAGTATTGCATATTACTCTCTTTTAAAAAAAAAAAAATTATGTTTAATGTAGAAGGAGCCTCTTAGAATGTTTTATAATGGAAATGGAGATAATTCAAAATTACTATATAAAAAATAAAGGCATTTTCACTCGTAACCAATTGATTTTAAGTTTGAATCCCATTATTTTTCATAGTCTTTTAGATATGAAACTAATCATCGATAATACTTAATTATGTCATATTCAAAAAAAAAGTAAAAGAAATGAAATTCTCAAATAAAACGCCGTATATATACTTTATATCCGGTTTATCTAATGACATTTGGATTGAAATTTGTGGAACTAATATTCCTTTCTGATTAACATGGAAACACTAGTCGTTGCATTTACCAACCGAGCTATATTTTCAATATATTTTAAGTTGTAACGTGTGTATTTTACGTATAGGAAACGAAAGAAAATAATTAATATGAATCACGAGATATAAGTGTGATATACATTTTTATATATATTATATATACCAGTTGGTAAAATTGGATATTGTGATATGAAGCAACTAGTTTGGACCCCCTTAGGTGTGGTGATACTATCAATATACAAAACCAAAGAATACAAATCATGCATATTATTTATTTATCATGTTTACCTCTTTGTAAGATTTTGTTTAGTCTCATAACAAATCGAGTATTAGATATCTACCGTTTTTCTTTCTTCAAAATTGATGACTATCTTTTTGACTTTTCATGCTTTGTAGTTTACTACTTTTCTACACCTTAACTTAAATTTTCTTCAATTCTATATATAATTCGTGTGATACCAACATAATCTTAAAAAAAAAAAAAAAAAAAAAAACAAGTGCAGTTACGTGTATAGAAAGATCACAAAATGATCATTCATCATAGTCGAATTTGATCATATCGTTAAGTTTAGGGTATCGTGAATATATCACTAAGTTTAGCTAGGGTATCGTAAAAGTAAATTTATTGAAGAAATTCCAAATTAAAATAAAAAGTTTGAACCTTCAGTTTGGATGTTTTTTACTTACAGTACTAAGATATATTTTTAACAATTAGAAAGTGATTAATATTGTTCGGGGTAAAAATCAGATTTGTCGGAATTGTTTATCGTTTTTGTGGAATGGAGATTGTTTAAGATATTTTGGACTACTAGAAAACAAATATATACATGCACATATGTCATATGAGGCGGTCTTGAAACATCGGTGTAATGTTTTTTGGGATATTTTCCGACGTTGAAATCACAAGAGTTTACACAATTGTGAAGAACACTCGGAGCAATATTCAAAGAAGAGAATAACGAGTGTTTGGAAGTATTAGTGTAAAGATCATAAAATTTTGGATCCCTTCATTGTTAGAAATGAAAGGCTAATGGTAGATTTTACTAAACCCAGGTTCGCAAAACCGGATTTTTGGATCTATGGTACATATCTAACTACAACAATTTAGGGAATCCAATTTCTTGTTTGCATCAATTCAGGAATTGTTTGTGAACATGGAATAAAAGTTAAATCTCTTTTTCTTTTGCGTGACATAATTAAGTAATTTTAAGTTAATGTCGTTATAGTCAAAGTATGTAAGGCAAGAAAGGAAAGGAATCACCACCTTTAGATCTCTCTATTGGTCAAAGTGCCACTGATGCATTTTCAATCTATTGGTGACTTACTTGATGAAGGGATTGCCGACAATCTTCCTTTGACGGCGCGTACTATCCACGCGTAAAAAAAAATCGGTGAATAAATACAAATCCCAAAATTCATGTTCATTTATTCCGTTTTTACATTAACATATATAGTAGTAAAACAAAAGTGATCCAATTGTCCTGGAGAAATTAACCATAAGAGATCACAAAACTCCAACATATGCTACTTGGATATGTAGCTCTTTTCGAGCTCAAATCCAAGACTTTTTGCACCTATTTATTACATATTTTACTCATATAGATAGATGGTAAGAAAATACTTCAGAAAGGTGAATTTAACAGATACTCGTATAGTCAGAATTTTTTATATAAAAAAAAAGAAAACAAAACTTACAAACTTCAAATGACTCATCCAATTTGGATGACAAGTAGGAACGACGTTTTTTTCTTTACCAGCATAAAGTTAGTAGTAACGTTTAGTGGCGTGGCGTGGCGTCATAACAAATCTTCGATACAACATTAGATGAAAGTACATTTGTTGACTTCTCTAGAGACAATGGAAGTGCATGGAATTCAGACACTAAAGACAAGGCTCCTTGCTTTTAATTGGGCCGCTCTTTTTGGTCAGCTTAACTTTCTTGACTCTTTATATTATTATTTATTTGCATGCGTCACCTTTTTCTTTGTGAAACGAAACTGAGAAGAAAAACAAGTCTACTACTGATATGGCATTGATCACTTCCCTCACCAACTCTTAAGTTTGATTTTCACTTCAACCGTGCTATTCATCATCGAAATTATTAAATGATACCCTTCGTATTTCGTTTTGATAGTATACTCAACTTTCAACTTTCAAGAACAAACAGTGTTTTTTTAAAAAAAAATTCAATGATATGATTTATACATTAATAATATAATTGACCGTAATAAGTTATTTACAATGTACTTGTTGAATGTTGTGCTCTTATTCTCAAAATGGTCAAGATTTGTATTGGCCGGGTGTGAGAAACTTTGTGTATTCTTTTCATTTCCGCTTACTATATTTTGTTTGTTCTATGAGTAAACCCAAGGAGAAGTTTATTCATGCTCAGAGGGGCTCTAATAAGATATCTAAAAGAGTTTGAAAATGAAATAGCCCATTGGAGCTTTATTTAGTGCAAGAAAGTAAAGAAAAATGCAAGGATTCTTTGGTTGATCTCATGAAAGGGTGAGGAAGAGAGTTGCAAAAAATGGTAACTCTCAAAGTTACTTCATCCATTGCCATTACACACATATCTATGTATCCCTATTTGTTTATATCTATGTATCCCTATTTGTTTACACACACATATATCTATGTATCTCTATTTGTTTAAAACCCTAATTACAATGGACTAATGGGTTTCTCATGAGACATTGGGCTTGTGTCATGTGCTTTAATATGTTTAACTCGATAGAGAAAGTGTGCGATTAGATATTTTCGAGCTAGAGGTCATTTCAGGTGTCGTATAATCTCTTAAACGGTTTTGTAATCAGGATCACACATATGAGCAAAACAAAAACCACGCCGAAGATAAAAGCGTAATATTTGAGACCACTACGAAGCCCATTTATGGCCCAACAGATAAAAGGCTAAAAGCGTCCGTCCACTTAATAAAACCCCTGGTCAGCTTACACTTAAAAAGCGATTGGCTTATCCTCCGTTAAAAAGACCAAGTAAATCATCAACACGCATCTCTGCCGTCGATACGTTTCATCAAGAGACATCTTTTAGATCTGACGGCTGAGAAGCATTTAAACTCGTGGACTTCGAGCGGAAGAGATAATGAATGGTATGGCGCGTGTGGCACAGTCGCCTACCAATTTGCAAAACAGAAAATGGGTTTTTTTTTTTTTTTTTTTGAAACTGCGAAGAGAGACAATTGTATGGTCTCAGTAAGGCAAGGCAAAAATGGCTGCGTCTCCCAAGATAGGCATCGGAATTGGCTCCGTCTCGACTCACCGAGTCGCCGCCGCGTCATCCGCCCTCTTTCCTTTGCCTCGCCTCTTCTTTCTCACTACTACTACACGTCGCGACGCCTCCTTCATCCTCCGCCAACCAACCCGAACTCGCCCCGATTCCCTCCGCCTCAGAGTCTCCGCCGCCAATTCGCCGTCTTCTTCAGGTATCTTAGGACTTACTATTTTGCTTGTTTATTGAGGTTTTTGTGCAGTGTTGCTACTTGGGGAAGAGCACAACTAATCGAGCTCTGTACTGGTCCTATAACTCAGGCGAGATTATCGAGAATGTAGTGATTATAGGCTCCGGTCCCGCCGGATATACCGCCGCGATATACGCGGCGCGCGCCAATTTGAAGCCGGTGGTTTTCGAAGGGTATCAGATGGGCGGAGTTCCCGGCGGACAATTGATGACAACCACCGAGGTTGAGAATTTCCCGGGATTCCCCGACGGGATTACGGGTCCGGATTTAATGGAGAGGTGAGAAATTGGACATGAGCAATAACATATTTTGACATTTTGATTATTTCGTAGTTTGCGGCTCTAGAGAGATCATTTCCTGAGACAAATTTTTTTTTTATTGGTTTGTGTTAAATGTGTAGAATGAGGAAGCAAGCTGAGCGGTGGGGAGCAGAGTTGTATCCAGAAGATGTGGAATCTCTTAGTGTCAAAACCGCTCCCTTTACTGTGCAAAGTAGTGAACGTAAGGTGATTACACTCTTTTTGTCACTTCGATGTAGATGAGAATGCAGGTTTGGTATGCCATATAAATGTGTGTTTAATCCATAATGGAAGGTTGTGCAATTGTCTTTTGGTTTGTTTCTTCTTCTCCTAGAAATAACATTTTTTCGATACCCTTAAAGGTAGAGACCAGTGTTGGTAGTGTTGGAGATTTCACTAGTTCTTCTAAATACATATTCTTTAATTTCTTTGATGGACATAAGCTCTTACGAGGACATAAGCTCTTACGAAACATCTGTGAGGTTCTATTACAATCTTTAGAACTGGCAACCACAATGATGGTACAAATTTCTTGGCTTGAGCTCTTTTCCGATGTTGTTGCCATTTGGGGTGATTTTGTAGGTCAAATGCCATAGTATCATTTATGCTACTGGAGCTACAGCAAAGAGGCTGAGGCTACCTCGAGAGGAAGAATTCTGGAGTAGGGGAATTAGTGCTTGTGCAATCTGTGATGGAGCTTCGCCTTTGTTTAAGGGGCAAGTGCTTGCCGTGGTTGGAGGAGGAGATACGGCGACAGAGGAAGCTGTGTACCTCACAAAATATGCCCGTCATGTTCATTTGCTTGTTCGCAGAGACCAGTTGAGAGCATCCAAGGCTATGCAAGATAGGTGAGTTTTTACAGGTTATTATGTTAATAGCTCATGAGTCATACTCTTACTCTACTCTTCTTCTTTGACTTCTCTGAAGAGAAACAGTTAAAATTCTGTTCATGGAATGTCCAATTTAGGAAATGTGGGTTGTCAGGCTGTAGAATTAGGAAACCAAATCAGAATAGTCCGAGGCAACTTTGTATGGTTATCTGGGTTTATGAGCCCATTGTCTATATTGAGTGTCTTTTGGTGCAAGTATTGACTGTAATTAACCTGTTCCATGCAAATCTTTACATTTGGATGTTTCTGGGAAAGCCTTTGGCTATGAGTTCCATTCCAAGTAAATCGATAACCAACCTGTAAAGTGCTTATCTCCTTTGATGGCTTTTGGAATTATAGACTAATGAGCACACTGTAAGTTGAGTCTTTTCAACACCCTGGGTGTTTTTTTAACAGGTTGGTTATGGCGAATGTTTCAGAGTGATCAACAATCCAAACATCACAGTGCATTACAACACGGAAACGGTGGACGTATTGAGCAACACCAAGGGACAGATGTCTGGCATTCTACTCAGAAGACTTGATACTGGAGAAGAAACCGAGCTGGAGGCGAAAGGATTGTTTTATGGAATAGGGCATTCGCCAAATAGTCAGTTATTGGAAGGCCAAGTCAAACTTGACAGCTCGGGGTACGTGTTGGTTCAGGAAGGAACATCGAATACATCAGTTGAAGGTGTATTTGCTGCAGGAGATGTACAGGTTATGCTTTGGAACTTTTAGCCATCTTTCAGTATTTCTATTAACTCTTTGAAGTCATATTGGTTCGATAATTGTGTGAGCTACTATTCCATTTGTCACTCTAGGACCATGAATGGAGACAAGCTGTGACTGCTGCTGGATCAGGATGCATAGCTGCTTTGTCAGCCGAGAGATACCTCACAAGTAACAATCTTCTTGTTGAATTTCACCAGGTAGGAATTATTGTCAAAAAAGTCTGAAATCTTATGCACACTTCACAAGGCTTACAATCTTTCATGTTCATGTTCTACCACATGACAGCCGCAAACTGAAGAGGCCAAGAAAGAATTCACACAGCGCGATGTCCAAGAAAAGTTTGACATCACTCTTACAAAGCATCGGGGACAGGTGAATTTTTTCTTTTTCTTGCTGTTAACATATGAACCGTAACTTATTATCTACAAGCATTTTCTCTGCTTCACATCTTTCTCCTTGTCTTTTTCCCCTGCTTTTCAGTATGCTCTTAGAAAATTATACCATGAGAGTCCAAGAGTTATATGTGTATTATACACTTCACCAACATGTGGCCCCTGTAGAACTCTGAAGCCTATTTTGAACAAGGTGATCCTTCCTGACTAAAACATTAGTCAGAAATGAAATTCATTGGAAGAGATCTTACTCGCTTGCTGGACTGATTGTCTAAACATCTGTCCATTTCACCTAAATGTTGTTTCAGGTGGTCGATGAGTATCACAATGATGTGCACTTTGTTGAGATTGACATCGAGGAAGATCAAGAAATTGCTGAAGCAGCCGGAATCATGGGAACGCCATGTGTGCAGTTCTTCAAGAACAAGGAAATGCTCAGGTTGGGCTGTGTTCAATCATTAATAGGATTGTATAGATTATTGTGATCAGGTTTGGCTAAAGGTTACGAGTCTGCGCAGGACTATATCGGGTGTGAAGATGAAGAAAGAGTACCGGGAATTCATCGAGGCCAATAAATGAGTACACCAGATAGATTTTATTGTTTCTGGCAGATGCCAAATCTTATCATGATTCAGTTTTGTTCATTCAAATACTTTGGAGTTACTGGAGCAACGCCATTGAATCTCAAATGAAAACAAATAGAATCATCATCTTAAGCTGCACGCATAATGTGTTACAAAGCTACAACCCGCCTCGAATTGGACGGGTCAGTTTCAGTTTCAGGGACATCGTCAAGGATGAAGGGACCAAGTCTACCTGTCCTAAACAAAGTAAGAAATTTCTTGGACACCATTAACCTTGCTTCGGTTGCTTTGTTAGAAATCTTCAATGCCTTCTGTAGAACTTCAAACTGCTGCTCTATCAAACATTCCAAATCATTCTCATCCTCTGTGTCCCCATCGAATTCTGACAGTGTTGTGTACAGTGATCGTTGCACTTCTGAGATCATATCCTGTAGATGACAGGGAACCTCAATAGGTTAGGACAATTTCAGGAGGAAAGCAAGCTAGAGATATAAGCTAGTTATGCTAACCCCAACATAGTGCAGAGCAGATGAATCTGGTTGTTTGGATCTCTGGTGACGAAGATCCTTTAAGTTGTAGCTTGGTTTATCGATGCAGTCTGGATGAGACCCTTCGTTTCTTCCCTCAAATAAGTACTTCCAATGTAAAGGAGTCCCTCGAGTGTTTAAAATAGCGAGAAAGTATTGCGCAATCCGCTCTTCACCCACTACTGAATCTTTGACGGACCCTTAGAATGTAAGAAAATCAAATAGACAAGTTCTTAGAATGTACGAGAACTAAGAACTGAGATTCTGAGTCCTAAATTGTATCATCTTTTGATGAACTTAATCTAGTGCACGGTTTTACACAATCTAGCACCAAGAAGAAAGAAGAGAAAGGAGATAAAGATAGATAAGAACCTGAAAGTGCAAGCTTCAACCCCGTTTCGATATCAGGAATACTTGGGACCAACACACCAGGGGAGTCTAGAACATATATGCTAGGTCGATGAGCAATCTGTTACCACATGACTTTCTCAGTACTTGTCCAAAAAATCATGTTGAAGTGTAGAGCACAAGCATTAAATCCTCGAACAACCAAAGAGCAAAAGGAAAAAGAAAAAGAGGGAACCAAAAAATAGTAACCTTGAAACCAGCAATATCTTGGGTTACACCAGGCAATGGACCAACCGTAGCTCTCTTTAATCTCTCCTGCACTATGCATATGCACATAATCCATATATCGAAATAACTTATGTTACATTCCAATCATCATTTCATGGATGCAATAATGAACTTCATTCTGCCTAAAAGCCGAGTCACTAATTATCTTACCAGGAAATCGAGTTGCTGCGATTTGATGAACCGAATTAATCAGTGCAGATTTTCCAACATTGGGGACACCAACCACCATCACAAGTAAAGTAGGCTCCCTCGCAATCACTTCCTTGAGCTTCAACTCGACGAGATCAAGCAACTATATGAAATTATGCAAAACATAAAAAAAAAAAAAGGTAACTTTTTTAGGCGCAACAGTAGCAATCCTTATCAAATCATGTGTGTGATGAAACTATTACTGATTTACTAAACGAACATAGATGTAAAGATGATCATCTAACCTTCTTGACAGAGCTTCTGCTATGGGCATTAATGGCAATACAATCTTGCTGCCTGGATTCGAAATGATGGGTCCATTTCTACAAACAACATCAAGATTGCAGAAAATTTCAGAAACTCGGACCTCAGAGAGACTAACAAGAAGAAAGCAGTCTAAACACAAGGGACCCAGAAGATTCACATTGAGAACATTAGGGTTTGCTAAGTCTTTCTTATTCAGAGCTATAATACGCCTCTTCGCTGACAATTGAGACTGTAGGTCCTCGTTCGCCGATGACAAAGGAATCTACAAGATAACCAAAATGGACAATGAAGAATCAGACTGGTCCTCCCACGATTATATGGATCGAATGAAAATATAATGTTGAGTGTGTACGTACACGGGCATCGCGAACTTCGATAACGAGATCGGAGAGCTTGAGGCGGTTGCGGATGGCGCGAGTTGCGGCGGCCATATGACCGGGAAACCAATTGATTGCTCCGGCGTCTTTGGCGAAGCTCATTCCGCCGATCAACCCCTTCTTCACTACCTTCTTCAACCCCATCACCATTTTCTCCGGCGACAACAGCTTCAGTGAAAGAGGGGTTTCCTGAGGTTTTTCAGCTCAGCTCTACACAACACCCCAAAACAAAAAAAAAGAGCAATTGTGGTGGTTATATAATTTGGGCCGTAATTTTTTTAATATTAACTGTGGGGCTATTATGGGCTTTATTTCATTTATTTTTGGGCTTATACGTTTTCTGCATGGCGGTATAATTCAAAACAAAAACATTTTTTTTGTCAACTCTTAAAGTATTAATTATCAGAGGTTAACCCCCATCAGAGGATAAAAAAAAACCCACAAATAAGCACATACAAAGCCCACAACAAGGTAAAACCACAAACCTACAATGGACAAACTCACGAGTCACAACAGAGTAGAAACAAATTAATAAAGGATAAACTCATAAAGGGTCGAACACAACTTCTTATACATAATAAAAGTAGAAAAATTCCGCATAACGGGAGATGCCTTACGAATCCCATTATAGCGTTGTAAAGCCGTTATGGGATACGTTTGTAAAAAACTTATGTAACTCGCTTCGCTCGTATGCAGTTTAGATGATATAAATTCGAGTTGATGATTAATATTGACTGAGCTGATGATCTCGTAAGGTATTATAACTCATGATTCATCAATCTCAGTTGAGCAAACTAGCTCATTTGACATCCCTACATGCACATGATCATACCTACGAATTATGGTATTTAAATGCCACAAATATTTAATACAACCCATGGCCATGGATCAATTCGTATGCATTTCACTACCACTTATCGTAAAGAAAAGGTAAGAACGCCTTTAATTAGCACATGGCAGCTATACATATGTGATATTACCATACTAAATTTAGAATTGAGAAATGATCATATATCTGTACTACAGCTTAGAAGATATTTATGTTGTTCACCTTAATGCACGTGTTTTTAGTTAACACAATTAATTATCATCAAGTTGCATCTTGGTTAGATGACTACTATACTTTTAGGGAACAAACTGAATTATTGTTATTGCATAGTTGATGGAACGAAGATCAAATTAATTAATATCCTCTTATATCAATAATTTTAGTTACGGGCAATATTAATTATGATTTGTTAAAGAAGTATTGTATTATTGAGGTCAAAATATCACTACTTTTGTCGGTCCAAATTATCCAACATTTTTTTCCTCGAGCTGGATATCTCATGCATGAAAACATCTCCTGAAAATTAATATCTCATGCATGGAAATATCTTTTTTTTTTCTTTTTTGTTAAAGGGCCTCATGGAAATATCTTTTACATTTGTCCTTTCTTTCTGTTTGACTCTGAACCTGATTAAGGATACTGTTTTTTTTTCTCTTATAAAACAATAATTCACTGTGCACTAATACGTGGACGTGTGTTTAATACGAATATATCAGCTATAAAGCACCAATGATAGAGGGGAGTTCATCAATTATGCAAAGAAAAAGTATTAATTTGTTCGGTAACGGTAGTATATTTCAGATCTCTTATTTTGTCTAACCTGTAAAGATTTATACGACCACCGGATATATATATAATAATTATAACGTTTAATTTGCACTTCATCTTATTTAATTAGTCTCGACTTATATATATAGATATTAAATTAATCAGCCATGTCGACCTCTTCGTTTAGATGTTCTTATCCCGCTTCGTAATGAGCCATTGAACTAAAGAATTCGTAATCTTTACATTCATGAATGCTCACTATATATTAATATATCATTGCACTCATGAAACACATTTTGACTTGAAGGAACCCTTAAGCGACTAGTAACTAATATTACTATAATACTATGCATATATAGGGTCACTTTCTGTAAATGAGACGGTTTCTATTATATAATGGAGTATAGTTTAGTGTGTGCGTGTGTGAAAAAACAATCAAAGATGGTATATATAAACTGAAGAAAGTTATAAAAAAAAATATACAAAATTTTAAATGTTTCTCGCCATAAAATGTAATTAACGCAACGCTTCTAGCTAGAATGAATGAGTTATCTGTTATTTCTATTTTATCTCGAGTAGGAGCCATTCGCAAATGTGTCCAGACTCATTACAATCTCTAAGACCTAAGAAAAATATGAACCGTATCAGAAATTTTACAAGATATAAAAATCGTTATTAGATAATATAGAATAGGCCGGGGTGTTGAGTGATGATTGATCTATGTGACCAAAGGCATGTTACCACTAAGATTTAACAATCACCTAAATATATATATGTAGTTGCATCGTTGGATCGGACTTGACTCTTGAGGCACCATATGAGGTCCTTTTAATTTTTTTTTTATATATATTCAATGTTTTTTTAGCATTTTAACATGGAAGCTAGATCGCTGTCGGAAAAAAAAAAAACGGAAGCTAGATCAGTTTTAGCCTTTTATAATATACTAACATTAATTAAACCTAGAAGAAAACAAAGTTTTCAAGATTGCAAGGCTTAAAGGTTCGTTAATTTGACTACGATTTTCTTATTAACTATATATATATATATATATATATTCACGCTAAAATCACCATTTACCATCGCCAAACTGAGCTAAGCGAGTCCAAGTCCATATATACTATATGATTTCTCTTTTTACGTCGGATCCACTGATCCACTATAGATTATACACGTTACAATGGTTTCACTCTTTTAGCAAAAAAANTTATATACGTGGAGATTACATAAACACTGATTAATCATAAACAAAGTGTACATATGCCGTGGCAAGAGAATTCAGATTTGCCAACCAAAAAAGCGCATTGTGGACGCATACCTTTCATATAAGATATAATAATAAAAAAATATTATATTATATACATGATATAAGATAGAAACGAAAAATATTTATAAGAATGATAGTGGTTTTCGTGGTTAACAATAAACTTTGAATACTTTTTTTTCAGAGTTTGAGTCATTTCACTGTAGACTTTTTCAATGGTAACAAAATCCAGATTTTTATGAGAATCGGGAGATTAGTCTGAAATTCAAAATTCTCCCGATTAACAACAAAAAATATATAGTTTTCATAAAATTTATTTACTAATAGGCAAAATATTAGTAACTTTAACATAATTAGGAAAGTAACAGTAGTGTGACAAGTAACAATTTTTAGAATTTCTATCTTTCATTTAAATATGATTCGATTCTTGATTCATGACATGTTATTTTTTAATACGAACATCTAACTATTTTTTATCATTTAGCTATTGCGAAATGCGGGGTTTTTTCTGTACCATGTTATTCATCTTTGTGAATAAATTGCTATTTTGTCATATAAATCTTCTATTTTGATAAATTATACGTTCACATAAAAATAACATGTTACACAAAAAAAACAAATTGTGTCCCGTTTGTGGTCACGTCATTGTTATTTTCTAATTCGGTTAAATTTATTGCCATTTGGCTAATTAACTCAAAAATCATTTATCAAAATTAGTATTTTTTCACATATAATTTTAAATTTTCCGTCCATTTTCTTTTTTGAATTCATTCATTTTTGGTTGGTTTTGATTCCTGGAACAGACAAATATTATAATTACAATAAAATATATGTCATAAATTCTATATAAAAATGTTACATTTGCTATTTTATTTTTCGTATACAGTAATTACTGTAAACAACAAAATCATAAGTCGTTTATTACTTAATTATAGAAAAGTGGAGGAAGAGATCCGTTATCAGAAAGAATATAGAGAGAGATGAGGATCATATGAAGACAGAAGTTTACTCGATGCAGACTGGACTTTCCCAAAGAAAAGCGTCAATATTAAAATTGTTAAGGCGAGGCATGTGTTCATGTTCATGATGTGTTGTATCTGTAAATCAGGTAATGCAAGCTTATTCAATAATGTAACGACTTGATTATAATTTCTTTCAAAAAAAAAGAAAGAGAGAATCCCTCTGCTCTCATTTCCTGTGTAATGGTGATATAACAAAGAGAGCTGTGGTGAAAGTCTCGTGGCAAATTGTGTGCTTACCAAAAGATGAAGGAAGTCTTGGCCTAAGGAATTTTCAGACGTGGAACAAGACTCTATGCTTGAGACTTATCTGGTTATTGTTTGCAAATACTTCATCTCTTTGGGTTCAATGGATAAAGTCAAACAGAATCAAGGATGGAAATTTCTAGATATAGATGAGACCAAGCAGACATCGTGGACATGGAAAGCTCTTCTCTCTTTACGGTCATTAGCTGCTCAGTTCTTAAGATGTAAAATTGGAAATAGCTTAACTTGTAGCTTCTGGACCATCTGGTCCTCGGCAGCTTAGTCTCCCTCTCTCCTCTTCTGTGGCTAATTGTTGTTCTAACACAGGCTGGAGACTGCGAGGAGCCCGTTCCCAGCAAGCAAAAGCTCTCGAAACCTATCTCACCTCCATCTCGATCCCCTCGCTGTCTGCTTCACCAGATTTTTATGTTTGGCAGGAAAATGGAACTGATCTTAAAGCTTACAATGCTAAGCAAACTTGGGAAGTGCTAAGAGAGAGAGCACCTAATTAACGGTGGACCAAAAATGTATGGTTTAAAGGAGCTATTCCAAAACACTCTTTTCATATGTGGGTAATTCATTTAGACCGCCTCCCAACAAGGAGTAGGCTCACGAGATGGGGCCTTCAAATAAGCCCTAACTGCTGCCTTTGTGACGCTTATAAAGAGACCAGGGATAATCTTTTCCTTCGATGTCAAGTGATGAGTTAGCAAATCTGGGATTTCTCAATTAAGAGGTTAGGATATCCTCCCTTCTACTTCCAGGACTGCCTTCTCTTCTTGGCTTGGATGTAAGGACAATATATCCCCAAGGACACTTCATAGACTTGTAGCTCATGCCACAATTTATGGGATTTGGACAGAGCGAAACAATAGACTTCACATCTTCCACGTCTCATGCTATCTTTAAGGTCATTGATCGCTTAATCAGAGACGTGATTATGGGCAGAAGAAAACGCAAAGACTACGGTGATCTTATGTAGATTTGGCTCACCCATGGGTAGAACAAAAGACTATAACCAACTCTTCTCGGTTACATTTTAGTCTCTCCCTTGTTTTTTATCTTTTTTTTTTCAAGGAAAAGACTGTTGTTAAGTTTTTTTGTATATTTACAAACAATCTCTTTTTATTAATGAAATTCAAATGTTTATAAAAAAAAATAAAAATAACGACTTGATTGTAATTATATATATTTCTGTGTGTATATCTATCATCAATTAATATCAGTAAACAAGAAAAATTGTATAGCACTAGCTAGCCACATATCTTACGATAATTTTGCCGTCCGTTACCAAATTTCACTACGAGTTAGTGATGAATTTTAAATAGTTTATCAAACAATTAGTTATTTGATGGTTAGGTATTTCTCGATGTGACTTCATAGTTTCTAATTTTTGGAGACATTTTTTATCCTTGTGTTTCGGTTCACACAAGTTATATATATGCATGCGTTATTGTTAAGTCGAGCGACAAACTTAATATGGCAAGATCTTTGGAATCGGTCATCGTAAACGTGAACTCAAAGATAATATATGCATAACTTTTTTTTGTTAAAAATAATATGCACGACTAAGTCATTGTAATCAACGGTTTCGCCTTTATCAAGTTTGAAGACGATGGAATTTGGATTGGTATAAGATATATTACATAGCGCATAAATGTCATAGCTGGTAAATGTTTTTTCTTTTTATAAAGGGTATTCAAAAGCTGGAAAATGTTTCAGTCTATAAAAGAAAAATAATAAAAAAAAGTTAGCACATGCATTTTTTTTTATGATATTGAATTTTTTCTTGTTAACTTAGGAAGCTAGCACATGCATTTCCTTCACAGTTCACAGTTTTAAATTTGCTTCTCTTTTTTCTAATGGGAAAATATTTACTGTATCCTCTACATTTCTGTCTCTATATGATCTGCTTTATCTAGTTATGACGCGTATACGTATAGGACGATCGATATGTATTTGTAAATCTGATTAATAACCTATCCATTTTATTATTTCATATGTAGGTATGCCTGCATTCATATTATACTCTCTTAGTGAACTCTTGGCTTATGCTTAATAGAATGTTCTAAAGAAGGTTCATTCCGACTAGTGCTATTGCTGGAGGTCCTATGAATCGATAAAAGTAGAGAAGGGCTACCCAACCAACTCATAGTAAGAATAGTCCTTTGGAATGCTTGGTTCCCTATGTCTAATTTCTGTGCTAGAGGAGCACAGGGATTGGACATACTAGTATGCTTGTGCTGAAAAGGCATTATGGCATTAGTAGCACAGAGGTAATAAAACCGTTCTTAAGATTTAGGAGGTAACTATTATAATAGGTTTTTTTGTTAAAAAAAACTATTATAATTGATTTTTAATTTAAAAAAAAAAAAATTATTTTTTTTAGCAAATCATCATGTAAAATCTAAACTGATAACAAAATACATCCCCTAAAAAAAATCATCATCTCTGTGTAGACCAACAAAACAAAACAAATTTAACAATGATATAATTTACTTTATATATATCCAGGTGAAGTTGACTCAACCAGTAAAAAGATTGTTATATATTATCGTATATCGGATCCGAGTTCGAATCATGGATGTTATACTTTGGGAGGAATAATTTGCATTTGTGGATCCGAAACAAATTAATATTACCAAAGATTAGTTTCGGGTCTAAAGAGACAATGAGCCAAAATTCTAGATTTTTGTTGGCTAACAATATATATATATATAATCTAACTTGTGTAATCTAACTTTAGTAATCCACATCATATAAAAATAAAATCAAAAAAATTAAAGAAATTTCTCTCGTCAACAAACACAAAAAGTCAGAAAATTGATAAACCCACAAATTATAATCCGTTGATGAAAAAAGTTGTAAATAAGGGTTGATAGGTTCTTCTGCTAACATCCGTAAATGATGTGTTTTGCGTTTCAAATACTTCAAATCCAAAAACTTTTTCCCGTGAGCGTTTGTGGTAGCAGGTGGATAACTAAAAAAAAAAAAAAAAAGAGATAAAATTCATATAAACCCTATAAACAATAACTTACAAAAATCAATACTTTGATATTATATGAACAAGATGACACTTCCTAATATTCAGTTACCACCTATCGTAATCATATATTTATAAGACAAAATTTATAAAATCCCTAAACCAAAATTCCTTCGATAAATCTTACCTCGATCCCTAAAACAAAAATATATCATACAGCACACACACACAATATATATATATATATATAGCAACTAAAAATCTCTAAATCTAATCCTAATCTCCACAAAAAAAAAACAAAATTCTCCATTGAAATTATGACTTTCATCAAACTAAAGCGAATTAAGAAATGAACGTAAGTATTATACACATTTTTTTAATGGTTTTTCACATTCAATAGTTATCTATCGGTTTTGTTTTCATCTGTTTAAATTATAAATCTTAGGCTGATATATCACTCTATCAAAATTTGATCGAAATTTTATATTTATATTTATGAATAATTATTTAGTGGTTTTTATGGTTTTTTTATATTTAATCATGTTGAACTAGTGATTTATTTTTTATTATCATAATAATACGTTTTTCTATGTTTTCTATAAGTATATATTGCTTTTGTTTTGTTAATTTATGTTTAATCGCTACCAGTCATATAAATTGTTTAATAACGTTTAAAATTGCAACCCCATGCTTCCATAATCTCCCGCACCCACACTCACATGAATCATATATACACTAGTGAGGCCTTAAGAAATAAATACAAGTTACAAGAGTAGACAAATGTGGTCCTAAAATGAAGGGGAAATTCCTAAAAAGGGAATTTTTGGCTTTGCGGCTGTTGGTGAGTTTTCAGTCTTTGTCCACTAAAATAAACCCCTGTGGGTTTTACGCTCTTTCCCACCTCACTTTTTCACGATTCACCCCTCCACTTTCCATTTCCTTATATTTCTGTCCCATGTTTTTTTAATTGGTAACGATTCACCCCTCCACTTTCCAATCTGTCTTCTTACGTCCACTTAGATCATATTTATTTCTACAACACAGTATCTGTGCACAATCAACCATTTAAGTTACTTAACTAATTTAATGTTTGTTTTTCTATTTTCGTAGACTTTTTGCTAAATTATATTTTCGTA
Organism: Eutrema heterophyllum; assembly: GCA_002933915.1. NCBI lineage: Eukaryota > Viridiplantae > Streptophyta > Magnoliopsida > Brassicales > Brassicaceae > Eutrema > Eutrema heterophyllum. Next base: position 589,730 of record PKMM01011779.1, read on the forward strand.
AACTGAACCGTAAATGTCTATTTTATACTTTTACACATTTAATTTTTTTTTCTAAAGTTTATTCATATATACATGAAAAAAGTGGACACAATTTTAGAGAGAAAAAACTTTTGCCTTCTCTCTAAAAAAAGTTTTTCTCCTTCTATTTGTTCTCCGGCCGATGGCTATGGGCTTCTTCAGTCATGGCGTCGGTCGGGTTTGGTTCCATAGTGGTTGGCTTTAACCGGTTTTTGGTGTTTGTAGTGGTCGAAATGTCAAATCTATATCAGGTCGTGGTTTCTGGCTCTGGTGAGGTTTGCATCATCGGATCTAGTCCCGATCTGGTCTTGGTTGGCCTCTGATGCCCTCTCCAGCTTGGATATGTACTATCAGGATGACCGGCTTTTTGGTTTGGCCTTGCGAAGGAGAATGAGCTTTCGGAAAGAGATTTCTATTCCTTCGCTCTAATTCGAGGTTAGTAGTTTGTGAGGAGTTGATTTCGGTTTAGGATCTGTGGAAGTTTCAGCTATTTTGGGTTTTGTGGTGCGTCTGGCGCCAGACATTACAGATAGGAGATATGTCAGACGGTGCGGTATAGCTGCTTGGTGCGGTATAGGTGCTTTCGTTGGCGACATCACTTTTCTTCCTTCGGCTCTAGTTCTAGTTCTGATCTTCTTTTTTCGGATTTGAGTGGTGTTCGGTTTCGTCGTTATGCGACCGGTTTTCATCTTTAGTAAGGTTTCTTTGGCCTTCGGTTCCTGAGTTTGATCTTCTCTTCTTTGAATCTAGTCCTCGGGTTGTCTCGTTTTCTTTGGTTTATCCATCTTGTCTCTGATTTAGTTTTAGAGAATTGGTTTCTAGCGCTTTATGTTTGCAACGGGTGAGTCATCGCGTGGATATTCATATATCGTCAGAATTTCTTGATGAAGAGGTTGCTATCGGCTGTTTTCTTTGTTGGAAAAGAATTATCTTTATCTCGTCTTTCTTCCGACATTGTTTTTACGTTTAGAAATGAAGTTTTTCATTTCTTTTCGGGTTACTCTTGGTGGTTTTAGTCTCGGTTTTAGTTTCGGTTTTAGTTTTCCATCATGTATAACTTTCATTGTTTGGGTTTGTGTTTCCCTTTTACGGGCTTAGTTTTTTGGGGATTTTAAATTGTTCCGTCGGCTTATGTCTTTCAATTTGTATTTCATTTACGTAATATTAATGAAAATTAGATGAACCACAAAATACATGAAAAAGTTAAACTTCACTATGTGTATTTTAGTTTATTTATACCTACAAAGTTTAACTCATTCATTTGATGGTATCATATGTTATATCTTGCATTAAAATATAAAGGTGGTTGGTTATGAATTGACTGTTACACGTTACAACTCAAAAGCAAGCGTGCTTTCTATAACATACTTGTTTAATTTTTAAACTAAATCGCTCGCTGCGTTACACGTAAAGCCAATTCGCTTCGCTCAAATTAAATAGTTTATAATAAAGAGAATAAGGAATCCGACATTAAGTAGTTTATAATAAAGACAACAAGAATCTTAAATTGGCATTAATCATGACGGATCATGTGGGGATCTTCATGCCTTGCATATAAGCAACCACAAACTAATCATCACATCCTTCTTTTCTTCTTATTTAACAAAAAAAAAAATACGACACATCTCAAATAAGCAATTAGAAAAAACCTCATAAGCCCTCTCACTATCGGTTACATATATTTCATGACACAACATTGCATTCATTCACTATATAATAATACGTCACTAGAAGACATTTTCAATTTTTTTTTAAAGTCAACAATTCTCTTTGAAAAAAGCCTTTTTATTTTATATTCTAAGAAGAAAAATACTGAGTTCTGGACCTCCGTTTTTGTCCGGGTTCATCATGTAAAACGCCTCCGAGTCACGACTCCCCACGACTCGTTCAAATCTACCTCTCATATACAACAACTCCCCAAGCTCCGTTCCACCACCGAAACCACCACCGGACACATCATCAATACTCTTCGCCGTCGGAATAACCCCTGCTCCAACCGTAACCCTCGACACCGTGTTCAACACGCGCCAATCCGACTCGGTACACGCGCCGCCACGCGACACCGCGTATCCGCACTTCCTCCCGTTGCAATACATCGTCCATTTGGGCTCGTGGAAAAGCTTTGTCCCCGATCGGTGACGCTTCTCGCACTCCAACGCGATCCTGACGAGTCCCGACGACATCTCTTTGACGAGAGTTGCCGTTGACATGGCCAGGTCTAAGAGCAAGACCGGGTCGGATCTCGGATCGTACTGGACGGAAAACGTGACGTGTCCTCTCCGGTGTCCGTACAGCGTCCCGGTGACTCTTCTCCCGAGAGAAGACGATCCACCGGTGACGAGTGAGATCAGTTGGTTAGAAACGCCGGAGGAAGCAGAAGAAGGCGGCGGAGAAGGAAGGGAGAGGAATTTGCAAGCGGGGATGTTAATGACGTTGATGAGAGAACGTAAGAGCGAAGAAAGCTTCAAGTGGAGTTTCCCGATGTTGCTAGAGGAAGAAGACGAGGAGGAGGATGATGAGATTGGTCGGAGGGAGACGGAGGAGCATCTCCGGCAGGGTACGAGAAAGAGTTCGTGCTCAGGGATAGTTGGGATCAAAGCGGAGGAGGAAGGTGAACGACCGTGGAAGCCACGCGCCGGAGAAGTCGCCGGATTGATCTTTCTTGTGTTGCAGCTGAAGCTTCTTTGAAGAGCCAGTTCTTGGTACGGCACCATTCTTATTGATATGTCTCGATTGAGCCAGTAAAAAAAATTAAAAGAGATGTTGTATATTTGAGGAGGGAGAAAGGAAGAAAGGAAGAAAGGAAGAAAGCGGCCGACCAAAGTGATTATGAGTGTTCGAAGAGGTGTGGCCGATTTGTATGTGTATTTATACACATTTTACCTGAATATTTATAAAAAAACATATATTTGTGATTATGTTATTTATTGCCTATCATTTGAGATGCCCCAGTAAAATTAATTAAATATTTGGTGATGAAAATCATAAGTATTAACTAGGCCCGCGATTTGGGTTAGTCAATTAGGAATGAGTTTTATTTTCTATTAAGTTTTGGTTTAGGTTTAGGTTTAAGTCATCTCATCTTTGTAATTGTCTTAATCTATATAAAGCTAAACATGTGTGAGGGTTTTAGGTATCCTAAAAATTCAGAGAAATCTTTCTTGTTCTAGAGAGATTGTGAGGAACCCTAATAACTTTGTAATCTGTGGTGATAGTGGATTACTAGAAAGCTCCAGGCCGAGACGTAGGCTCACATCCCGTGGTCCGAACTCATTAAATTCTCTGTGTCTTTTACTTATTGTTCAAATTCCGCGATTATTGAGATAGGGATCAAATCTCAACAATTGGTATCAGAGCCTAGGTTTTAGGTTTGGGAGCAATAGGACAGAGAAGTTCTGCAGGGATCTAGGTTTTAGATCCGGATTGATAGCTGAGATCAAGGCATCAATAGGTTTAGGGTTTCAGTCAGCGGCGCGAATAAGCATCGCGCAGATCGCTCTGTGTCGATTGATACACTCCTCCCTGTCGATCGACACGACGACTACGTGTTCGCAGAAAATCGAAGAAAAAGTTTGGTGTCGACCGACACCCCATCTTGTGTCGATCGACAAGGTAGCAGAACAGTGACAGAGAAGTTCGTTTGATTGAGATGTCTACAGAAACAAAGAAGCCGAAGGTGAAGATAGCCATCTTCAATGGACAAGGTGATTTCTCTATGTGGAAGAGAAGGATGTTAGCTCACATGAATCTTCAGGGTTTGAAAGGCGAGCTAATAACACCGACCACTGAGCTGGAAAAGCTGGTTATCAAAAAGGAAGAATCAACGGAAGATTTCGAGCAAAGACTTAAAGCAGAACAAGTCAAGAAGGAGGAGCGAGCAGAGAATGCTATGGATATTTTGACTCTCCATCTAGGAGATCATGTCCTCAGGAAAACAAAGGAGTGCACAACAACACGTGATCTTTGGACAACACTAGAGAGGTTATACAACACCAAGACTCTACCGAGTCGGATTCATCTTTTGTATAAGTTCTATACATTTAAGATAGATGGGTCTAGGTCAATCGATCAAAACGTCGATGACTTCTTGAAGACTGTTTCGGAGTTGGCTAGTGTAAAGGTTACAGTTGCGGATGAAGTGCAGGCAATTCTACTACTCAGTTCCTTGCCACCTCAGTATGACTCCATGAAGGAGACATTGAAGTATGGTAGAGAGTCCATCTCTATTGAAGATGTGGTGAATGCAGCGAAATCGAAGGAAACCGAGCTTAAAGCGAAGGGAATGTCGACTTCACAAAACTCTGGTGAAGCATATGTGGCTCGTGGGAGACAACAGAAGATGGATCAACAAAATTTTGGGAATCGAGGCAGAAGCAGGTCGAAATCGGGAACAAAAGTCACATGTTGGTTCTGCAAGAAGGAAGGACATGTGAAGGCTGATTGCTATACTTGGAAGAAGCGGAAGGGCGGCGATGATGATGATGCCACTGCAGCAGTTGTCATCGAACAATCATCAGGAGTTTATGCGTTATCAGTCTCAGAAAATTGGCATCAAGAGAGGTGGGTGATAGATTTGGGTTGTTCATATCACATGACCTCAAGGAGAGACTGGTTTGATACATTTGAGGAGCTCAACTCTGGACAAGTGCTATTGGGGGACGACTATTCTGTGGAGGTTAAAGGAATAGGTTCCATCAACATCAATGCACATGGTGGCACGGTGAAGACATTGAAGAATGTCAGGTATATTCCTAAGCTGAAGAGAAATTTAATATCTACAAGTACGTTAGATAAGCTTGGGTTTGATCATGCTGGAGGCAAAAGAAAAACAAGGTTCTATAAGAACGGGAATATGGGTATTCAAGGCACTATGAGTGGTTCTTTGTATTTGCTTGATGAGGAGACTGTGGTAGGGCAGTCAAATATAAGTGTTACCAGGAAATCAGCCAAAGACGAGACGGTTTTGTGGCATAGAAGGTTGGGACACATGAGCATGAAGAATCTGATGATCTTGGTAAAAAGGGGCATCATTGACAAGAGAAGGATTGGGGAGATGGATTTCTGTGAGAGTTGTGTAATGGGAAAGACCAAGAGATTGAGCTTTAACATTGGGAAACACAATTCAGGTGAAGCGCTGAGATATGTTCATTCAGATCTTTGGGGATCTCCATCGGTTATTCCAAGTATCCCTAGTAAGCACTATTTTCTGTCTATCATTGATGATTACACTAGAAAGGTGTGGGTTTTCTTCTTGCATGTTAAGAGTGAAGCTTTCACAAAGTTTTGTGAATGGAAGAAGCTGGTTGAGAATCAGATAAACAAGAAAGTGAAGTGTCTGAGAACAGACAATGGGTTGGAGTTTGTGAACAAAGACTTCGACGGGCTTTGCAAGCAGTATGGGATTGAGAGGCATAGGACTTGTGCATATACTCCACAGCAAAATGGAGTTGCGGAACGCATGAACTGAACAATAATGGAGAAGGTGCGTTGTATACTAGATGAAAGTGGCTTAGGTGAAGAATTATGGGCTGAGGCGGTTAGTACATATGTGTACTAAATTAATAGAAGCCCATCATCGGCCTTAGATGGCGGTATTCCTGAGGAACTTTGGCTGGAAAGAAAGCCGGGTTATGGACACATGAGAAGATTTGGGTCTTTGGTCTATGTTCATGTAGATCAAGGGAAATTGAGACCAAGAGCGGTGAAGGGAGTATTCACTAGCTATCCGGAGGGAGTCAAAGGGTACAAGATATGGCTACTGGATGAATCAAAATGTGTGATTATCAGGAATGTGGTCTTTGTGGAAGAAACAGTATTCAAAGACTTGAGGAATAAGGTTTCTGTAGAAGAAACTGCGCAGAGGAGCCCGACTTCTGAGAGTGTATCGATCGACACAGACACAGAAAAGAAGAGTCTCGTATGTCTTCTGAGGTTGTATCGATCGACACAACCCCGGGTGTCGATCGACAAGAAGACATAAAAGGGACAGATGCGACAACTTCTGTTACTTAAGATGATGGCCAAGTTGGATCTTCAGGTGGAGTTGTTAGAGATCTGGAAACAGATGATGTACCTCTAGAAGATTGGCAGTTAGCTCGAAATCGGCCTAGACGAGTAACAAGGCGACCTGAATATCTCGGTGATTATGATTTGGCGAGTTTCGCCTTAATTGCTGTTGTCGAGATAAGTTCTGAAGAACCTAGGGACTATCAGGAAGTTGTTGAAAGCATGGATAAAACTTTATGGAATGGAGGTATGGTTGAAGAGATGAGTTCTCAGGATAAGAACAAGACCTGGAGGTTGGTTAAAAGACTTAAAGATAGAAAAGTGATTGGTTGCAAATGGGTTTACAGGTTAAAGCCGGGTATCCCAGGGGTAGAAGAACCGAGATATAAAGCTAGATTGGTAGCCAAGGGTTATTCTCAGAAAGAGGGTATTGACTATCAAGAAGTGTTTGCTCCGGTTGTGAAGCATGTTTCTATCAGATTTCTTCTATCGGTTACAGCAAATATGGATCTGGAATTGGAGCAGCTTGATGTTAAGACTGCGCTTCTTCATGGTTTACTTGAAGAGGATATCTATATGGAGCAGCCTGAAGGTTTTGTGGTTAAGGGAAAAGAGGACCATTTTTGTTTGTTGGAAAAGGCATTGTATGGACTTAAGCAAGCTCCAAGGCAATGGAACAAGTGTTTTGATCAATTTGTGGTAAATCATGGATTCAAAAGGAGTGAGTTTGATCACTGTGTTTACATAAAGGAAAGCAAAGGTAAGTGTTTTATCTACCTACTCTTGTATGTTGATGACATGCTAATTGCTTCAAAGGATATGAAGGAGATACGAATTGTGAAAGATCTGTTGAGCAGTAGATTTGAGATGAAAGATCTAGGAGCTGCAAGAAGGATTCTTGGGATGGATATATCGAGGGATCGTGAAGGTGGAGTTCTCACCTTGTCTCAATCCGGATACATCAAGAAGATTCTGCAGGTATTCAATATGGATGAAGCTAGATCGGTTTCTACACCTATCGGTTCACACTTCAATTTGTCAGCTGTGAAAGATGATGAAGCAGAGACTATTTTGGATGATATTCCATACTCAAATGCTATTGGGAGTATCATGTATGCGATGCTAGGAATTAGGTGTGATCTTACGTATGCGGTTGGCTTGGTTAGTAGGTTCATGAGTAAGCCGAGCATGATACATTGGACTGTTGTGAAGTGGGTGCTAAGGTATTTGAAAGGTGCTCAGGATCGAAAGATTGTGTTCAGGAAGACAAAGGATTTCAAGGTTGAAGGTTTCTGTGATTCTGACTTTGCATCGAATCTGGACAGAAGTAGATCGATTTCAGTTTATGTTTTCACTGCTGGTGGGACGGCTATAAGCTGGAAATCGAGTCTTCAACATGTCGTCGCGCTGTCTACAACTGAGGCAGAGTATATGGCGTTGGTGGAAGCTGTGAAAGAAGCTATTTGGCTAAGGGGTTTGACTGAGGAGTTCGGATTCAAACAAGACACAGTAGAGATCTGGTGTGATTCTCAGAGTGCCTTGAGTTTAGCCAAGAACAACGTTCATCATGAGAGGACGAAGCATATCAACAGGAGGATGCATTTCATCAGGGATATTGTTGCTTCCGGTGAAGTGAAGCTGTCGAAGATTCCGACTGAGAGGAATCCGGCTGATATGTTGACAAAGGTACTTCCTGTGGATAAGTTTGAGAAGGCTTTGAGTTTTCTCAACTTAGAAGAGCACTAAGGTGCTGGACTGTCTGGAGCGGCACATGAATGCAGAGATGAAGAAGTTATACTCGAGAATGATTGTCATCAAGGTGGAGTTTGTTGGGCTTTGGTGATGAAAATCATAAGTATTAACTAGGCCCGCGACTTGGTTTAGTCAATTAGGAATGAGTTTTATTTTCTATTGGGTTTTGGTTTAGGTTTAAGCCATCTCATCTTTGTAATTGTCTTAGTCTATATAAAGCTAAGCATGTGTGAGGGTTTTAGGTATCCTAAAAATTCAGAGAAATCTTTCTTGTTCTAGAGAGATTGTGAGGAACCCTAATAACTTTGTAATATATGGTGATAGTGGATTACTGAAAAGCTCCAGGTCGAGACGTAGGATCACATCCCGTGGTCCGAACTCATTAAATTCTTTGTGTTTTTTACTTATTACTCAAATTCCGCAATTATTGAGATATGAATCAAATCTCAACACATTTGGTTAGTTTATTTGGAATAGAGTATTGTTTCATATTTGTTTAGTAACTTTATATTTTATGATTAAAAATCAATTATAAATTTAATTAAAAAAATCTAAAATTTTATATATATTAAAATTTGATTAATTAACTTAACACATCACGGTCATATTTAAAACATTCATTATATAATAAAATATACGACTGTAGTTTTTTTTCCTTGGGTATGAATCGTATGATTGATACGACTACGACTTTGTAGTTTGCTACTTTGGTTTATAATTATTTACAAGATAATTTATGTCAGCATCATCAAAGTCTCGCCTCTATTCGATAATCTAAACCGTCTATTAGGGTGGATCCCTGATGGACCGGGCTAACAAAATATTATTTTTTGGAACTTTACTTTTTAACTTATTTTATCTGAATTTTAATATGTTGACATTCGGATCATTGACATTCGCAACTGGAGTCGTTGAACTGTTTGGAGTCATTTCCTCTTCTTGAAATGAATTATTCGCAAGATAATTTTAACTGAATTTTCCTAACGGGATTATCAAAAAATTAAACAAAACAAATGAAACCAAATAATTGGTTTATTTTTTCTTACCGACAAAAAGGTTATTTATGAGCCACCCACTCGTTTCCTAACGGGATTATCTGAATGAATACGGTTTTCGATTTCAAGAAGAGGAAATGAGTCACGTACACCGATCATTACATCGCTTGTTCTCATCGAGCGATAAATCTTAGCCATACTTAACTGATCTTGCTTAGACAGTTTGATTGAGCACTGTTAATTTAGAACAATACTAAAGTGTGAAAACATCATGTACGAATACTTCAAGATCTCGTATTACGTTGGAATTTTTGATATTGAATTAGAAATTAATTAAAGGAATATCGAGACAAAGAAGATAATTACACTAAAAATCTACGTGTTCAATGCATCTCAAAGTAAGTAGAGAACTACAACAACTTTTATAGTTATGTGTTTTGTAACAATATATACATAAATATATGTGCGCATGTTTTGTTGTTTATATTATTATATTAAGTGTGATGCCACTATGTACCCATAAATATATTTTAAAGTGTGATGCTACTATATATGTACCCATAATTTCGCACGTAACCTTGCTTTCATTATAAAAACCAATTAAAAAAATTTAGCACCATAACTTTTTTTTTTGCTAAATTGTAAATATTCATTAAAAAATGAAAAGTTTAGGTAAAGGGAGATTATCCTAAGCTAAAAGTATCCTAAGCTAAAAGTATTATAGCTAAAACATTTATATAGAGGAGAAATTTGTAAAGGGAGATTAATGACGAAATTTGGGCGGTTCCAAACATGAAATATACGGTTCCTCGTTCATGATATGTAAAATGTTGGTTACCTGAATACGTAACAACCCGCAAATGATGTAGCACGTGGTTTCTTTGATGGACTCATTTGACACATCTTTTGTATTTCAATACGATAAGCACTATATCTATCATTGTTTATTGCAAATGTTTAGTTAGTAAATTTCGTGGAACCTCTCTTCTCGAACCATGCAACGTGTTGTGTCCAGTTTATTGGTCTATCTTTGTAGCCAACGAAGCCTTTCAAACTCCACCATATCACACAATCTAGAAACATATATTTTATGGGACACAAATATTTATTTGTTTTAAATAAATTATATTCAAACATATTATACATTTTACACTATATATGTTATAATTTCTATAATATTATTTAAGAAGGCATTTTTGAAAATGAACTTTATTTTGTAAATTATTACATATTATGCCATTACAAATAAGAAAAAAATAAATGAAATAGGAAATGATATAATTGTATTTTAAAATTATTGATGAGAATATGGAAAATATATATTTTCTATTAAAGAGGTTATTTACTATTTAATTTATTATGATATTATTAAAATAATCAATCCATACATATTCAAATAAAAAATATATTGACTATAATTATTATAAAATATTTTACTAATTTTATAAAGAGTTAGACACAAGAAAATTGATTTTTTGAAGAGTTTGTGGACTGACCACAAAAATCATAACATTAAATGGTGCATATTAGAGTTATGTTTTCAAGATTATAGGTTTTTGCGGATTTGCCCGAATAATATTTTAATTTATTGTAAAACGGGTTAAGTAGACTGGTTAGTTCGAGTTGACAGTTCTATATATATATAAGTATTAGTTAAACATATTTTAAATTTCAAATAAAAACAATTTTTCTTAAATTTCAAAAAAAAATTTAAACAAAAATTATCTTGCGCTTTATAGTTAGCGCGGATTGAATCTTAGTGGTTAATTATTATACTGACATATATGGACAAAATAGGAAACTAGTACGTATGCCTACAAAATAATCACAATCCATTAAATAAAATTTCCATCATTTAAATTTTTTTAAAAAACATATGGTATTAATTATCATAGTATAACATTTTTGCAAATTTTTGGAGAAATATACTAGTGTAGTTTTTTTACCCAAATACTGTTAAAATAAAGTTTTTGGAGAAATATACTAGTTGTAATTTTTGTGATATCAAGGGTAAAGTAGATACGCCCTTGACACGTTGTTTCATCCGAACTTTTTGCTGATTGTCCAGGATTTTTGGAGTTTTAGGAGGCCAAAAAGCCTATTAAACAAAAAAATTGTATTATAAGAGCTGCTTTTACGATAACCAACAAGCGATCAGCCGAAATTTTAGATAAATCTTGAATATTCTAAGAGAACTCTTTTGGCTGACCATGGGTAAGCAACGTTAAGCATATTACCCAATAAATGGAGAAAATTGAGTGATGATGGGTAAGCAACCCCAATTTAACAAAGTTTTCAAAACCAACACAAATTTAACAAAGTTTGGCATAAAATTTCTAGTTGTAGCATATCATATATATCTTTTATATAAAACAAAAGTTGTTCATAAACTCTTGAATTCTATAAACCTAACATATATAGTGTGGTATACGTCTCGTGTGTATATCCATCTGTGGAGAAGAACAGTACAGGAACAACGTTGTACACATGGCAGACACGATGTGAAGATTTGCTTCAGGGTATTTTGACATCCTACATTAACTACTTTTATGGATAGTGAAAGTAACAGAATCAGCTTTGACTTTTTTGTTTGTTTTGTTTTTTATTCTTCATAAGTCTGATACAATGCAATGGTTTACTAAAGTTGTTCAGCATTGATATAGCTTCCAATGGCTGAGAGTCTGAGTTAAAGGCTGCCGTATTGAGTTTGAAACCTCTGCTGCGGAAAGTAGAGTTTCAACATTTACCTTGAAGCAACCAAAAGAGTGCACATTGAAACAACATTTGGCTCAAAGCCAAAGCTAGAAACCCATTAGACCCATAAGCATATCAATCAGTGAATTGTAAGTAACAACATCGGGCTTTCTCCACTTTCAACACGGCTCTGCAGTTTTCTATCTCTCCCCTGACATGATATGCTAGTAAATGTGACAACATCAGGTCAGCTCTCATTTTCACTCATGGGATTGAAAACATCAAGGGCTTTGGCTACTTTGACCAAGCTTTGACAGGTATCGAGACCAAGTGGTCTGGTATCGAGACCAAGTTCGGACAGAAAAGAGATACAATGCAACTTTAGACAACCAAAGATACACAGCGACGATAAGCACTAACCATTAAATAGTTATATACAGTATCAGATTAGCAGAGCTGAATCACAAACCAAAACATACATATGGAACCTAGGCAATGTTTTAAGTTATAATATCAGTATCAGTAGTACATACTAAAGTCATAAAAACAGAAATCGGTCATTGAGACCACATATATAAGTTATTTCGAGCGCATTTTACACACAGCTAAAGCAGAGATCTAGAGCTCACGTCTCCTCCGCTCTGTCCTCACCACTTCCACTATCATCCTCTGCCATAGATCTGAAAGTTCTGTCACCTTGCTTGTTGAAATTAGGGTTCTTTGTAGTGAGAAAAGAGGGAGACATTTGGTATTTATAGGCGGCCTCTGTATCTTAAGTTTGTTATTCATATTAAAATAAACACAAGCAAATTACATTTAGAAATTTTCTACCTATCTACGGATAAAAAAAGATTTACATTTACACTTAACTTCTTCACAATATAAATTATAAACTATTAAACAAACAAAAAAAAACTATCACACAAAAGAAATTCTGTCTATCTATTCGTTGACAAAAAAATGAAATAAAGAAACAGAAAGAAATCAATTATATATTTTAATAGAAGTAGAGTCCTCATCAAAACTCCCCTGATCCATCATTTGGTGAACATTTTTACCTGTTTATGCGAATAAATATAAGAAAAACTTATAGGCTTTATAGCATTTCATATTTTGACTAATTGCTAGGACGAAGTTAATCTGTATGATGATGAGTAAACTACTCCATAATTACGTCATACACCAAATACTTTAAGAATTTAAATGTCATTCAAAACTTTACAAAAAAATGGTATATTTTCTTCTTATTCTTCTCTATGTAACAAGTAAACGAGGAACTTCCTCTCTAAATCTCCTTTTAATGGAGAAATCATAGGAACGAGTTAACGTTTCTCTGAATCTTCTCAAGTCAAGCTTCACGTTCTGTCCTTGTAGATAGATTCTCTTCGTATATTCCCATCCTTTATCGTTGAGACTATCCGGATCTCGGATTATAGGATCATCTTTGCCATATTCATCATATAAAGAGCTCTCTTTCGGCGTAATCTTGTATCCAATGTACTTCAATCCTAGCTTCTTTGCCGGTTCTCCATAGTATGTCTCTGCCGCCCAATCGGTCCCTAACGGAACTATCTGAATAAAAACGGTTTTCGGTTTCAAGAAAAGGAAATGAGTCATTGCAGCTCCATGTACACCGATCATTACATCGCTCGCGTTCATCGAGTGATAAATCTTAGCCATTTCTGTTCTTTTGTCTGGCCTTAGAACCTCGACACTGAACCCGGTTTCTTCTGCTAGCTTCACAAGAAGATTCTCGTTTAGTATCGCCCTCGACGATCCGTTTCTTGACAGAATTACCAGCTTCGGCTTCTTCAAGTCAAGTGTTGTTGTCTCATTCGCCTCTGTTTCGTCCAGAATCAAGCTTTGGATACGAGGCGAATAAGCTCGGTCCAAAACGTTTCTGAAATCAACAATGGTCTGATTCCCATTAGTCATTAGTGTAGAATTCACTGTTAACTCGTCGTGAATACGCAATCCAACAGTAGCTTCCTTGAAACAATGTGTTCTTGAATCTCCATTGAAATCGACCAGTGGATAATCCGAGAGCTGCGAAACGATATCTCCGTATTTCATCTCCCACCAATCATGATACTCGACGATCACAAACACAACTTTTTTGTTGAAATGTTGTGAAGTTATAAATAAAGGGATAATCCCGTCGTTGAATTCGTGATAAACGTTTCCTGTGTACCCGCCCGTGGAGAAGAATACTGCAGGAACATCGTGGTACACATCGCAGACACGATCTGAAGATTTGTTTGAATCTTTGGTGATGAGGTTGAGTTCTTGAACAGTGTCCATCACACTAGTCTCCCATTTTCTGGTGTAAGGTTTGATCTTTTCGGGTTTTGTGTTGTTCTTGAAGGAGGTGAAGAGGAATACTGACGAAGAAGCAGAGTTTGTTCGAACATCGCCTTTCATTTCACAGATGTCGGATCTCAAACCGGTTCTGTCACAACAAATGGTTCCTACACAGAGTTGAAGAATCGGCAACCGTAAGTTTGTGGAAGTTTTTAATAGATTACACAAAGTTTGGTTCCTAAATTAAGACAACAGAACTCTGTTCTGTTTCTGGATTCTTTTAGGAAAAGAAAAAGAGAACTGTTTCTGGGTTTTCGTAAACAATTTCGGATTGGATTTGAAAAAAAGAAATTAAAATACTAACCATTGGAGATATCTGAGCAGAGAGGTGCAGTGGATGGCTCGTAAGAACTAAGACCTTCGCTTTCTCTGCTAAACGAATCTGCGGAAGAAAAAGAAAAAAAAGAGGGATGAGTGATAAAACAGAAGAGAAACAGAAATACAAACTCCAAAAAACAAAAAGATGAATGTGTGTGTGAAGAGAGAGATGATAATCATACCTAGGAGAGAGAGAGTGGAGAAGCCGAAGAGGTAAGGAGACATGACGAAACAGCAAGAAAGGATAGAGAGGAAGAGAAGAGAGATAAACTTTTGTTTAGCTCTCTTCAAGCCACCACCTTCCTCTACTGAAACTCTAAACCTCTCTTCTTTTCTTCCATGGTGGATGATTAATCTCTGATACTGCACCATCTTCTCGGGGAAGTACAAAGACAGGGAAAAAGCAAAAACCCCAGAACCCAAGTTTTGATTTTGACGAAGGGTTAGATCAATTTGGTGTCGATTCAGAAAAACGCAGAGGAATTCACCGGAACCTGCTAATTTCTATAATCACAAAAAAAAAAAACTTTCTTCGGGAGGAAGGATAGAGAGATGGGTGTCTCTGAGGATTTAAAGATAGACTTTTGATACAGACACGCAAGACTTTTGACACATAAAGTATATATATATACATACAAGATACAACTATCAAACGAGTGAAACTATGAAAGGGATCAATTGGATTATTTAAATAATTTTTTTATGTGGATTTTTTTATATATTTTGGGGTTTAGTGGACTGTCCTCTGGTTTTGGGTAAGAACACGGAAACAACAGAGAGGAGATGGCTGTCAAGTGTTTGGTCAAAGTCAAATAACTAGGCCTTTAATTTTTTATTTTTTTTTTTACATCGTACCTCCGATTTTTTTTTTTTTTTGCCTAAATTTATTTATATGAAAAAAATTATTTTGGTGAGAAGGGAAGCAAAATAAAAAAAAAACAAGTGGGACTGATTATTCGATTGGAATCAAAGTTACGCAAGGAAGTAGTCAGACAAACAAAAACGGCAGAGCATTTGGTCACGTGGGCCTAAAACGGAGTAAAGTTTAAAGGTCCATAGACATTCTTGTTGATCATGTGGCATGTGCATAACGCCGAACATCTGCTTTGACAATTAGTTTCGCATACTTTACAAAAGGCAATGAGTTGTATCTTTGCCGATTATTAGAGCAATTATTTACTATAAAAAAATGCAAAATAAAATGAACATTTGATAAGACATCTCATTCCTTCCAGGTTCCAAGTTCCAATGATTTCCGAAAACTCAGACGATAGCTTGTTAGATTTTTTGTTCTCTTGTTCCATTTTATTTGTTTATAACTTTATTGCCTGCATACTGTCGGATAATGATTTTATTTTTATTGTTATGTAGTAGCTATATAAAGAGAAGTATCCAATGTTATAAGAAATATGTTAAACGCTATTTAGATGGTAGAATAACGCCTAACGTCTTAACCGCTTTCTTGAAGATTAGCGGACATTTAAGCCTAGATGATCTAGGCCACACTAAAATATAAATATTATTATGTTTATGGTAAAGATTAAATATAATTGGCGACAAAAAAAAAAAAAAATTATAATGGCCTCGGCACAAGCCGGCCGCATTGGTGAAAAATGGTTCAAGTCTAGTTCAAGTCTAATCGATTACTCGGATTCACCATAACGGCTCTCTTTTTTTTTTTTTTTTTTTTTCAAATTGTGGTTTAAATTGATTATTTTTCGTGTACAAATCACGAAATCAGCTTCTGAAGAAAAAACAAATATATTTGTAATCGATGAAAGACACAAAAAGCTAAGGGTGGTAAATTGGTGATTGGTTTCCTTTATGGTGTCTAATTTCTCGCCGCTCGCGTATGCTAAATATGAGATACAACGAAAGTCATCTTCTACCTCAAAAACCTTAATTTTAGTATATTCCTCCGGGGTTTTATTACTTTTGTATCCCTGTAAATATATGTTTTTGTGTGGTTTATACGTGCTTCAGTTAAAAAGAACATAAAAACTACTACTTTTAACCTACATAATTCAAAAAAAAAAAAGTGGAGTTTATACGCTATTTTCTATTTTGACTATTTAAAACTTTCTCTGCTTATTCGATATTCACCGGTGAGTTTGCCCAAGCACAAATGGGTAAAGTCATCTTTTCGCGACTAAATAAGAAAAATGTATTTTTCTTATTTATCCCAGCCCCCAGGCTATTCACATTTCTTACTTTCCCAATTAAACAACCCTATTTTTTTTACTTCTGTATCAAACCCTAAAAAATTGTGAATGGTGACGTGGATTTGCCCTTTTCACATTGAAAACACACACTAAACGATTCAGAAGGGAGTGTTAAAGCATATAAGAATATAGCCACTAGCGATTTGTTATTATTAATCGAACTTGAACAAAGGCTAACACTGTGTTTTTTTTAGTTCCTTACGCTCATCTCTCTGCATGAATCTCTTCTTTTATAAATGTTTGTTGTTGTTGAAATACAAATTTAGGAGCTTTTCCAAAAAGAATTAGGAGCTAATAAAAACGGCGCCTGCGTAGATCGATAAGATCAGATTCTGAAAAAAATAAAATATAGTTAGAATTCAAAAACGCTCTCTAATTTGACACCATGAGAAGTATGTGTTTTGCAAAGTGGCCAAAATTGCCGGATGGACATGAGTCAATCTAAGCAGACAATCCATTTTTTAGCATAGTGGTTTTCTGGTTGATCATGCCCGAATGTTTCATTTTTTTGGTAAATGAAAATCAGAAAACGATGACTGATACAATATAACCACTTTTTTTTTTTTTTGTTCGCTGATGCAATGTTCAAATTGATTGCTTTTTTTTTACAAAAAGTATCTTATATAATTCGCACGGTACAGATTTACAACTAATGTAGAATCTGAGAGGCACTTAATGTATATGTGTAAACAATACAAACATTAGACAGAATCATCCCTTTACGTGACTCATAAAGTAATAACTTAAATATAAAAGATTATGGACATAAATGTAAAACTTAACCTGAGTATAAGATTTTTTTCTTCAAAAAGTTGTGAAGTCACATAATATGGATATAAATCCAAAGCATTCATATTTCATTAAATTATTTAGTAGTTTATAATTTCTGTAAATTTTGTGAAGACACGTATGTATAGAAAGGGGTGATACGTCAACTTCACAGCGAAATATCAGTTTGTCTCACGTACTAATGTTTAGCTATTTCAGGAATAATAATACCCAATAATATTATTTGGTTTCTGTATATTGAGCCAATCAGCCAAGTTCAATGGGACAATTAAGTGACCCGAATGTGGATAAGAATAGTACAAAGTCAGTGCCAGTTTATTTCTGCTCCTATATCCAAACACGATAAGTTTATGTCTGTTCCTATATCCAAACACTCGTAAAAATCTTCCAACTAAATCCAACACATGCGACCGGTATGACTTCCCTAACAAGTCACTTAATTCTTTCTCTTCGGTCCTCCTAAAACGGACAAGCAAGCTACAAAAAGGGAAAAAAAAAAAAACAAACGTCAATCGCTGGAGATAGTTAATTGACCGTCCGATTAATTATTAATGGGTCCCACTAAAAGCGACGATTCAGATCTTCTCGCTTAGGTGCACCTCAATACATCTCAATTGTTCCCCTATCTCATTTGTCTATAAAAGGGGAAACAAACCTACGGATTCTCTGCTTCTTCTCCACATATCCATCGTGTTGCGTTTCTGTCTTAATCGCCTCTCCGAAGAAGAAGACGAGAAGAGGAAGAAATCGGAGGAATCTGTAACCGATTAAGATCTATTAGGTTTTTTTTTGTGTGGTTGATTTAGGGTTTTGATCATGTCGGATGCGTATTGTACGGATTGCAAGAGGGAGACGGAGTTGGTGTTCGATCACTCCGCCGGAGACACCCTTTGCTCCGAGTGTGGTTTGGTCTTGGAATCGCACTCGATTGATGAGACCTCCGAGTGGCGTACCTTCGCCAATGAGTCCTCCAACAGCGATCCAAATCGTGTCGGTGGTCCGACCAACCCGCTTCTCGCCGATAGTGCTCTCACCACTGTCATCGCAAAGCCCAACGGTGCCTCCGGCGATTTCTTGTCTAATTCTCTCGGGAGGTGGCAGAATCGTAACGCCAATTCCGATCGTGGCCTGATCCAAGCATTTAAAACCATTGCCACCATGTCCGAGAGGTAGTGCGATTTGATTGATTCCGTTAAATTTCCCTTATGAGATCCCATTCTCGCAGATATTCATATTGGCTCTGATATTGGATCGGATCTTTACAGCCTTTTTTAGAGCTAAAAGAATTTTTGTGGGTGCCTGCTTGGAGATTGATTTTGTATGGCCTTGCTTTGATTATCACGCAGATTTCTGTTTGACAGATCCACCTCCTGCTATCATTTCATTAATTAATTCCGATCACTTATGTAATTTGATTTGTCCATGCTTGATGCCTGTTTAAAGTATTACTCGTTTGAGAAATCACATTTGTCAATAACATAACTAAAGGGGGTTCCTTTTTCAATGTCCATTGGGAGTTTTGTCCTTCGTGATGTTTCTGCTGTTGGTGTTGAGTGTTTGTTTATATTGCCAGATTCGTGTGAGAGTACTTACTTGTTGATCATTTTTTTTCCAGGTTGAACCTTGTTGCAACTATCAAGGTAAGCTTGTTCATCTTTGTTAATCTTGTGTGGTTACTTAATAGCCTGCGGATATATTACTAGAAGTTAATGTTGCTGGTTCAGTATGTGATTTTTGAAGCCTATCATTTACGGATTTGGTGGATTTTTTTCTGATATGTAGGATCGGGCTAATGAGATATTTAAGAGGCTGGAGGATCAAAAGTCAAGCAGGGGAAGAAATCAGGATGCACTTTTTGCAGCCTGCTTGTACATTTCCTGTAGACAGGAGGACAAGCCACGAACTATTAAGGGTACAGTTCAAAGGTTTCTCAATTGAGAGAGTCTGGTTCCCTCTTGATATTAGCTTTGCCATAAGTCAATCAAATTCCTGAACCTTGTGAATAGAAATCTGCTCTGTTGCCAATGGAGCGACAAAGAAGGAAATTGGACGAGCAAAAGACTACATTGTTAAAACATTGGGGCTGGAGACTGGCCAGTCTGTGGAATTGGGCACTATACACGCTGGTGATTTCATGGTGAGTTTTGAACTATAACTTTATATGGTACTGTTGTTTTTTTGTATTGACATCGCTGTCTTCTTGTTGATATCGCAGAGAAGGTTCTGCTCTAACCTTGGAATGTCTCATCAAGCGGTTAAAGCTGCTCAGGAAGCTGTGGCAAAATCTGAGGAATTTGATATACGGTACATTTCATTTTATTCGCAGATTCCGTACCTTGGTAGACACAGCAGAACCTTTACAAATACTTAATTGGCATCTTGCAGGAGGAGTCCTATATCAATAGCAGCAGTAGTTATTTATATCATAACCCAGCTCTCTGACGACAAGAAGCCTCTCAAAGGTTTGCTTGTTTTTTTGTTTGTTTGTTTGTTTTGTTTCGGGCACAGAGGTATAAAAGAAATCTCAGACTGGTTGATATTTGGGGTGCAGAAATATCGTTAGCTACAGGAGTAGCAGAAGGGACGATAAGAAATTCATACAAAGACTTGCATCCTCATCTTACAAAGATAGCACCAAGTTGGTATGCTAAGGAGGAGGACCTTAAAAACCTCTCAAGTCCTTGAGATTCTTTCTTTATTCTTCTATGCAATAGAGACCTATCTATATATCTCTATCGAGAAGGATACAAAGCAAGTGTTGTCTCGAGTCGAGAGGCTTTTGTTTTTTTCAATTTCTTTTTTGGAGTCCTTTGTTAAGAATTATTGTAATGCGTTAAAGACTTTAAAAAAAAAAAAAACTAAAATTTCATAGTAAGAAAGAAGGTTTTTGATTCAATCTTATTCCCCATGCGTCATGAAAGAAAAAAGGCGAGGAGGAAGATTTGCATTTTGTGGTTGAAAGTTAAAACTTTTAAACTGCCATGGCCGAATGGTAATAAAAGCCATGAAAACTGACGACAAGAGTTTTTACATGTTGCGTCTTCAAACGCCAAAACAACGTAAAAGGAGTTTGGATTTTGTGGTTTTGACAAGTTCTCAGACAGAAAAGAGAGCATTTTATAATATAACAAAGTAAATAAATAAACTAAAATATTTAGGGTATGAAAAGTCCATATGGTAGCGAAATCACTCGTGTTATTTCGTCATGAAACACGAAAGAGTAAAAAAAAAAACACAATTAATAAATAACAAATAAAAAAAGTTTAAATCCGAAAACCCTCTCTTTGCTTCTTCGACTGAATCCAGCAATATCAATGGCGAACGACCAAGAGATGAGTGGTTGGACTGATCTTCTCCATTCTTCTTCGAAGCTTCTGGAGCAAGCTGCTCCTTCGTCTCAGTTTCCTCCTCTTCAGGTTCTTCCGCTTTCCGCTGCTTTTTTTTTATTTCTTCTCCTCCGGTTTCCCTCTGGTTTCTCCTGATTTTTTTTTTTTGTCCTGTCTCTTCTTTGGGCTGGAAATTTGATTATCATATTTTAGATTAGTACGATTGATTTGTGCCTGTATCGCTATCAGAGAAATTTAGATCAGTTGGAAGCGTTATCGAAGAAGCTCAAGGCTAAAACCCTAAGGAACGAAGCTCCTTCTCAGTCTATTGCTGCCACTAGGTAATCCCATTTTCTTGAATCCTCGAATTTTTTCTGCTTGGTATTAATTGAGGGTGGGAAAATGAAATTCTCCAAAGTCCGGAGTGCCAGAAAGAGTAGCAATCTCTTGAGTTAGTTTTTTCGTAAAAATTGTTCTCTTCCATTGTTGAACTTCTAAAAGGGAGTAGCTAGTCCCCACGAGCAAGAGATGGTTCTGTTCTTTATTTTTGTTTGAGTTTTGCAGACTACTCGCACGGGAGGGAATCAATGCAGAGCAACTAGCTCGTGATCTAAAATCTTTTGAGTTGAAGGTGAAGATTTTCTTGTTCTATATTTCATCTTAGCTTACTAAGCTTATTGTCTGCATTCGTTTCTTGAACGATTACTTTGTGTATTGTTGTTTTTTGCTTTGAGATAAGAAAGTACAATATGAATAGGTAGTATTGTTTTTACTTGAGGTAATACATACTTCATATTTTGTCAAAAAAAATCTCCTTCGTTAGTTGTCTTAGCAAACGGATTCATGACCAGTTGCTGTTGCATGACCGTGTCCTTGGTCTGTTTATTGTTAGTGTAAGGCGTTGGAGTCGTAGTATGCTTTACACATCTCTCAGCTTGCCGCCTGCTTTTCAATTGTGATTATTCATTGCGGCATTATGTGATGTTTTCTTTCTTTGATACTCTTTAAAGACAACATTTGAGGATGTGTTCCCCGCTGAGGCTACGAGCGTCGAAGAATACCTGCAACAGGTACTTCCGTTTCTCGACTGTTTTTTAAAGTTTACTATTTTTATAGATTGATTCTCTTGACGATGACTGACTGTTATGATGTGTGTTGATTTTTGTTTTTCTTAGGTTCATGAAATGGCTATGGTATCAGCTATACAGGAAGGCCAAAAGGATAATGTTCGAAGCTTTAATGATTACATGATGAAAGTGCTGGAGGTTTGTATTCTGGCTATCCATATTTCCATCTTTGATTATATGCTTCCCTTCCTTTTCCTCCTAGACTTTTGTTTCTTCTCAGTATGCTTTTGCATACAAAGATTGATAAGTCAGTAGTTGTGTGAAATAGAGGCGTGTATTTTGTTCTTTCCTACTTAATAGTTGTCTATACGGATTGCACTATGCAACTAGCTATTGAAGGAGGCTTTTGTTGGCTGGATGGTTTGCTTATTGATATATTAGAAGGATGTGCATGCTATTTTCCAAATATTGGATGTGAATCTGAAATGACAGGAGGATTGGAGAAAAGAAAAACGTGACTTCCTTCAGAGCCTTAGCAGGATATCAATGTTACCTAAAACGAATATGATTGATACAAGCAGAGAGGCCAATGCTGGTCAACTAGTGCCGGTGGCTTCGAGTCCTCGAGTATCCTCAACACCAGGCAAAGAACTTGTGGCTCTGGCTAACATACCCATTCATGAGAAAAAAGCATATGTCTATGGAGAGGTTGTGAAGAAACTTAACACTTCAAGAGAGCGAGGCTTGCCATTTAGAGTACGGATTTCCTATACCTTGTCTTGAAATTTAGTACTTGTTAATTTTGCTTAAGAATCAAGATCCTGTTTGATAAGTACAGCTGAAAAATATTCTTTTTCCTCAACTACTTTTAGAAGTCAAGGTAGAATTCTGATATTTTTCATTTGTATGCACTCTACCTTTTGATGATGATTTACATATTTATTGTTTGGGTGTTCTTGCTACTGATCCCAATTCATACTTTTGTATAGCCTGCAATGTGTTTTAAGGACGCTTATGAATCTCTTGGTGTTGAGGTAACTCGTGGAAAGTCAGTCAACATGCAGAAAATATGGCAGCTTGTTCAGGTAATCTTTTGAACGGAAACTATTTCGTCCAGCCAGACCACTCTCTAAGGATTGTTCTTATCTTTTTGCCTTTCTCGTTTTCATGTAAATTATTTCTGATTGTTGACAAACTTTTTCCAGGCAATAACAGGTGAAGACTCAGCACTTCGACAGGGTGTTTCGAAGAGGATGTCCCTCGCGATAGGTGCAAGACGACATTTACAACGTGGGCATGAGAAACATATAATGGACACCATTCAAAGTCACCCTACACAAGTATTCATTTCTTTCTCGTTTTTATTTTTTAGTTGATAATAACAGCTGCTACCTGTATGTCAATGCATCTTTTGATTACCCTCTAATTCAAATGGTTGGGTGCTGTCTGAAATAATCCTTGATCTTTCAATCCTATTTCAAGAGTGTTGGTAATCATTATGACATGTGTCTTGCTTTTCTAATCCTGTTCCAGGCTTCTCTTGGTGGATCTGTTGGAAATTTGCAAAGAATTCGTGCTTTCCTTCGGGTTAGTGTCACAGAATTTATAGAGCTTAACACGCATCATATGTTCAAACCTCAAACAGCTGTTTAGCTTTCTTATTTCTTGTTTTCTTTACTGTGCAGATTCGTTTGAGAGAATATGGAATTTTAGATTTTGATTCACCTGATGCCCGTAGGCAGCCTCCTGTTGATACGACTTGGCAACAGGTTTTTGATAATTTTCCTTGCACTTTGAATTTTAAACTTCGTCCTCAACATTTAATTGAGATATAGAGATTTACATTGTGGACCTGCAGGCCTGTTTATATGGAATAACTGA
This sequence comes from Eutrema heterophyllum, assembly GCA_002933915.1. Taxonomy (NCBI): domain Eukaryota; kingdom Viridiplantae; phylum Streptophyta; class Magnoliopsida; order Brassicales; family Brassicaceae; genus Eutrema; species Eutrema heterophyllum. Next base: position 613,159 of record PKMM01011779.1, read on the forward strand.
TATCTATCTCTTGAATCTCAGATATACTTTTGCTTACGAACTGGGTATTACGAGGAGGCTAGGGAAATTGCTCGGTCAACTCGGTCATCTCAGCAGTTTGCACCACTGGTAGGTCTTCTTTAGATCCTAATATATTTTCAAGAGTTTTGGAATCAGCACTTTGGTTACCTTTCCTTTTTGCAGCTTACAGAGTGGATTACCACAGATGGTATGGTGGCTGCAGAGACTGCAGCTATTGCATCAGAAGAATGTGAGAAAATGCTAAGAATGGGTGACCGGTTGGGTAGAACCGCATATGACAAGAAGAAACTCCTACTCTACACCATCATCTCTGGTTCCCGCAGGCAAATTGAGCGCATACTGAGGGATCTGTCGACACTCTTCAACACAATTGAAGATTTCTTATGGTTCAAATTATCATGCATCAGAGATGTTGCTGGTGGATCTTCATCTGTGGTCTTGAATGATGGCCTCGCGCCGTACAGTTTAGATGACCTTCAGGCATATCTCAATAAATTTGAGCCTTCATACTACACGAAGAATGGAAAAGACCCCTTGGTATATCCATATGTTTTACTTCTCAGCATTCAGTTGCTTCCCGCTATCATGCACTTATCCAAAGAAGCAGGAGACGGAGGGTATAATATTGATGCTGTTCATATAGCTATTTCTCTAGTGGACTATTCCGTTTTATCTGAAGGCTCTGGGACTGGCCACAAACTAAGTGTGATGGATGCTAATGCTGAGGCATCTAGCATGATTAGGCAATATGGGTCAATGTTTTTGCATCACGGGGATCTCCAAATGACGGTAGAGTATTATGCACAAGCTGCTGTTACTGTAGGCGGGGGACAACTAGCTTGGTCTGGAAGAAGTAATGTGGATCAACAGAGGCAGAGAAACTTAATGCTGAAGCAGCTACTGACTGAGATTCTTCTGCGAGAGGGTGGTATTTACTTTTTGCTTGGGGCAAGAGGTTCTGGTGAAGAAGGTCAGCTTGGAAGGTTTTTCCCTGATTCTAGATTGAGACAGCAGTTCTTGATTGAAGCTGCACATCAGTGTCAAGAAGCTGGATTATATGACAAAGTAAGTAGCTTCTGATCCCATCTTACATTGTCTAGAGCTTACTCTGTCTCGATCTTCTAATAGAGCTTTCACCATGTTTTCCATATTCTCAGTCCATCGAAATTCAGAAGAGAGTGGGTGCATTTTCGGCGGCCTTGGAGACTATAAACAAGTGTCTATCTGAAGCCATTTGTTCTCTTGCCCGTGGAAGGTTGGATGGTGAAAGCCGAACATCAGGGCTTATTCTCGCAGGAAATGATATTCTTCAGACTTTCAAATATTACCCTGAAGTCAGGTATATTGTCGCAGGCTAGAAATCATTTATTTACTCTGCTTCAAGTTGAAAATGTGCTCAAGTAGTTTGTTATCATTTTTTCACTCACAGTCTCCAGGAAAGAGAGCGAGTGATGGAACAAGAGACCATACTAAGAGAGCTCGAGGCAATACTATCGATCCACAAGTTGGGTAGACAAGGCAATCATCTGGATGCTTTGAGGGAAATTGCAAAACTTCCATTCCTTCATCTTGATCCTAGAGTGCCTGATGCAACCGCTGATATATTCCAGAGCGCATCTCCATACTTCCAGACTTGTGTCCCGGACCTGCTCAAAGTTGCCCTAACTTGTCTTGACAATGTACCTGACACTGATGGATCGATCCGTGCCATGAGATCCAAGGTACATAAACTAACGAAAAACATATTTTTAGTTGAGTCTATATCAAATACAAAGCCATTGAGTCTCTGATTGCTTTGGGCAGATTGCTGGATTTCTTGCAAGCAACACACACCGGAACTGGCCTCGTGACTTGTACGAGAAGGTGGCTCGAAGCTTCTGAACATTTTTTGGGCTTATCTTCCAAGTTGTTGACTATGTGGTTCTGTTGCTAACTAAGACAGCTGAAAAAAAGAATTAAGTATGTGCCCTTATTAGTATTTAACTCTGTTTATGTAGTTTTGCGTTTTAACTTTTTTTTGTTTTCACTCTCTTTGATCTATTTTCTTAGAATTACTACAACAAGAAGATCAACGATTCAAATCAAGTAAACTCTCATGTCTTCCCGTATGATTTTAGCAAATGTATCTTGCTCGAACATTTGATTGTATTATTAAAGTAGAACAGATGTATTTGGTCTTAATCATTAGTCCTATGATTTCAGGAGACCAAACATGTTTGTCTTAACCATTAGTTCAAATACTCCAATCTTTGCCTCTGTATCATCTTTGATTCACATTATATAGATATTTTTGCCTTACAGTGTAATCTGGAAAGTGTGTTGCAAGGATGAAGCTGTGCTTGTGATTGCGTAGTCTGATCTGATGTCGTCAATCAATTAATTAATTTATCCAATTGTTTTTGCCGTCTCCTACTTATTCCGTTTTTCAAAACATTAGTTTTCAACTGGCAAAGCCAATCCACCATTAAAATATGCAATTAAGCTTAATTAAACGGGGTGGGTTAATCCGTTCCGTAAAATTATTTGGGCCAACGGCCCAATGCACACGGCCCCTTATTACCTTTTGTTCTGAAAAAGGTTTTTTAACCTGATTTTTTGTTTCTTCTTTGATTTATTCTTCTTCTATTTATTCTTCTTCTCGAAGCTATATATATTATGGGGAAGAAGAAAAATAAATCGAAGGCTAAGGGAAAATATACGACGAAGAACGTTGGAGAGATGTCCGATTCCTTCGAATTAATCTTGAGGTAACGATGTGTCTCCTTCTGTTCTCTAGGGTTTTGTTGCTGAATTGGTTCTTAGGTAATCGGGATATATATGGATCTGAATCGGAGAAGTACGTTTTCGGGTTTTGTAAGCTTTTTAGTGTAAGAGAAAACGTTTGACTTATTCTTCTGTGTTTGCAATTGATACAGCTCAGAACCAACGCCACAAGAACAAGATCATGAAACGTTGGTATGTATAACGCACACATGCACTGGCTCTCCTCTTTTCAGCGATTGTCTATTGAAATTATTTTTCATCTACCCCTCTCTCTCTATGTTCTTGCTTACATTTTGTTTTTGCAACCTATCTTATGTTCTTGCAGCTGCGAAACGCTGAGACTCTGAAGAGCGGGCTCGAGGGTTTACAGATTGTTAACGAGTACGACTCATCCCACTTCCTGAAACCAAAGTTATACCTTTTCCTATTCTGGTCTGATATGGCTTTTGTTTTTACTCGCAGGAGAATGTGTGGTGAGGGTGTCGACTGTCTGAGTCTCCCCGATTCGTTACTATTTTTGTTTTCAATTCAAAATATAGATATGGAAAGTGATTGTCGGAAAAAAAAAAAAAAGGAAAGTGATTAACAAAAGATAAAGAAGAAACAAAAAAATCCTTAAGAGTAGAAGTTTTTTGAGATTAGAAAGAAAAAGAAGACTAAAACAGAATGGAAAACACCCTTTGATAATTAGGACTTGTGGTAATGCCACTAGACCATTAACAACTTCTGTTTACACCTTTTAATCCCAACAAATTCGTTAAACCGAACCTTGCAGTACAAAACCAAACCAGACCGGGTTCGAACGATTTGGTCTACTTTTTTTATTTATTGAAAAGCCGTTTCGGAGGATAGAAGAGAAGAGTGTCAATTAACTCGAGAGAGATGAGGAAGGTGAATCCGCTTCTGAAACGAGGGCTCAAAATTGTTGAGGATGGCGTTTTGCTGAAGATCCTCCAATCTGAAATTCGTCACGAAATCTCGAACCCTCGTTTCCAGGTAATCCTCTCTCTCAGTAATCTCTCATTTGAGTTCTCGATCAATGGTGCTCAACATTAGTTCGACCTTGGCTCTTTCAATTTCAATATTTTTATTGTTTCTGGGAATGATGAATTCGTGTTTCCCAGATGGGCGAATTTCGCTTAAACCTAGGCTTTAAGTAGATTGCGATAAACATCTGTGTGATTTTGAACCCAGGGAGCTGAAACTGGTAACCTAGGAGATTTCAAATTGGATTGGGATTCTTCGGAAAGCCAAGATATTGTTCTGAGGAGACAACTTGATTCAGGCGAGGAAGTTGTGGTCTCAGCTTTATTGCAACGCGAAGTCGTCGAAGAAGCTGATGCAGCGTTTCCCAGGGATGCTGTGGCCAAAGTGTGTATCAGAAAGCCTGGACTCAGCTCCATCCTGCAGTTTGATTGCCAGGTTTTTGGATTAGGATCTACAAGCTCTGATTTCGACATCGAAAGAGCCTATTTTGTCCGCTCTTTACCATCTTCGACTTACCAAGAGGGCTTTAACAGGTAAATCACACAATCCTCCCTGGTGAATGGAGGAGCTCATATCAATCTCACAAACTTTTCTTCTGCTCTTTAGTGTTTGAATCACATGTTTCTCTTTTAATGGCAACTACTATTGCAAACTTACCAAATTCACTAAGTGGCATTTTGAGTCTTATCAAGTGTATGTTAGGCCAATTGTTTCTCAACTAGATAGAATCGTTATGTCTTTTTAATTTTCTCGATATCAATGACTCGTATCATTTTTTCTTCTTTTGGTTCTTTAGGTCATTAGATCCCAAACTACGGTGGGCACTGAGGGGTTACCTAACATCGAAGGGAATCGGTGAAGGCCTAACCAATTTCCTCTTGTGTCATTTGAACAAGAAGGAGCAGGATCAGTACGTTAACTGGTTACACAAGCTTGAATCAACAATGTCACACTCTCTGAAGCCGTGAGCTGTTCACTCCATTTGCTCATTTGTTTTTTTTACCTTCTTCTTATTCTTCTTGGAGTTTTCTTGCAATGGTAATGATGACCTTGAGAGTAGCATGATCAGCTTTGCCATGGATTTTTCTTTTTCTTTTTATAGGAAAATTTTATCAACAAAATATATGTTAACTGGTATATTCCCAACAAATAGGACCCCAAATCTTATGCTTTTGAAATCGTCAAGCAAGCTTGGTTTGAGCTTTGGTCTTTTTCCCAAATGATTTGTTTTCCTGAATTGATAATTCATCATAATACAAATATTATTAATTCAGAAAATTTTGACTTCTTATGAGAACTTTGATTCCTCCAAGCCTCCAAACTTTCACAATGTGTGGTTATGTTTTGGGAGATTTTGATAAATACCCCAAAATTTATAGATAATATGAAAATACACTATTTAAATGTAAAAGCACCAAATTACTCTTAATTATTAGTCAGCTAATTATTATTTTTAAAAATAAATTTAAAAATTATAATAATTACATTTGTAAATTTAAAATATAATAATAAAAGTGTCCATTAATTCAAATAATAAAATTTGATTCGTAATTAATTTAAAATTAATAAAATAAGTTATATACTAAATTAATCATCAAAGTAATTGTTGATTTTAAAAAAAAGTAAATTGACTTAATTTTTCTATTCATCCACTTATATTTTATTTTCGTAGACTTATTTTTTTATAGTAGACTTATATTGTTTTTTGTTGATTTTGTATAAAGTTGACTTATTTGAACAATCAACTTATATTATATAGTAGTTGACTTAAATTTGATTTTGGTCGACTTACTTTTGAGAAATCGACTTATATTTTGGTTGGTTGATTTTTTTACAAAGTCGATTTATTTTAACCATTGATTTAATTTTTCTATTCATCGACATATATTTTTATTTTTGTCGACTTATTTCTTATGGTAGACTTATATTATTTTTTTGTTGATTTTTTTATAAAGTTGACTTGTTTGAACAATCGACTTACATTATATAGTAGTTGTTTTAATTTTGATTTTAACCGACTTATTTTTAAGAAATCGACTTATATTTTGGTTAGTTATTTTATTTACACATTTTAACCATTGACTTAATTTTTCGATTAATCAGCTTATATTTTATTTTCGTCGACTAATTTCTTATGGTAGACTTATATTATTTTTTGTTGACTTTTTTATAAGGTTGACTTGTTTGAACAATCAACTTATATTATATAGTAGTCGACTTTATTTTGATTTTGGTCGATTTATTTTTAAACAATCGATTTATATTTTGATTGGTTGGTTTTTTTACGAAGTCGATTTATTTAACCATTGATTTAAATTTTCTATTCATCGATTTATATTTTATTTTCGTTGACTTATTTCGTATGATAGACTTATATTATTTTTTGTTGATTTTTTTATAAGGTTAACTTGTTTGCACAACCAACTTATCTTCGCCGTGGCTCATGAGATGATGATGTGTTGGAGAATGGTAAATAACTATCAAACTCATATTTTTGGTTTCATGTTTTTGAATGCTTATGGCGCAGACAAATTATTTTGCTTTTTATTCTGAAGTAGGGTCAAGTTTCTATGAGAATAGATGGTGTATCCGTGTATGTGACTCACGTGCATCAAGATCTTTAGGTGTTTTAATTCGGAAAATTTGTCAAACAAATTCCAGATTTTGTCAATTTGGCCAAAAAGACACGATTTTTTAGAATGACCAAAAAAACATCGAACTTTGGTTGACTTGCTAATTAATTACCAATGTTTTCGTTGATCCGCCAATTAAGCACACCGTTAGAAAACTTAACAGAATATTTCGTTAATAAAACGACGTCGTTTCATCTCGTTTTGAGATTTGCGAAAATGACCCAAAACGACATCATTTCGCTTAATTTTGTAAAATTTGCACTCTTCTGAATTCGAACTCGAAACCTCTGGGCCGCATAATGAAGTGTTTTACCATTGAACCACTGACACTTTCAAAAGTATGTCTAACACAATTTATTTTATAGAGTAGGGATGGATTTCGGGTTTCGGGAAATTCCAAATTTCAAATTTAAAATTTGGAATTTCCCGAAACCCGTATTTGAAAACGTAACCGAAATTCAGAAAATTTGAAATTTCCCAAAATTTTTCGAAACTCAAAACCCGAAAACATAACCGAAATTTCGGGTTTCGAGAAATTCGGGTTTTGAGTTTGGTAATTAATTGGAAGTCAACCAAAGTTCGATGTTTTTTTGCTCGTTCTAAAAGATCGTATCTTTTTTGGCCAGATTAAAAAAATTGAGGATTTGTTCGGCGGATTTTCCATTTTAATTTTCTTCTTTTTTTTTTCTATTTTGCTTCAGGTTCATTTATGATATAGAAAATGGCTTTTTTGAAAATGGCTTCATGGTATTATTTCTTTTTTGTGTCAATGGTACGTTTAGGGCCGTGCTTATAGTGTTAGCAAAAAGGCTCCACCTCAAATCAAAGGCCCAACTTTTAAATTTTAATAGGTTCAATAGTAAAACAATTATATCAAATATCTATTTGGGTTAATTTATGGGAAAATTATCAAATCAATCATAAATTTTCAAATTTTGGTCAATGAATTATCGCGTTGACAGTTTCAATTATAAAAGTCTATTAACCTTCTATTTAAATCCTTAACTTTTGTTGATTGAGCCAAATTAGACATATTGTTAAGTTGCTAAACGAAACGAAACGGATAAACGAGGTTAAAAACTATTGTAAATCACGGTTAAATAAAATGATGTTGTCACTTTTTTTCCCCAAATCGATAAAATCCTCAAATGAGATTATTTCGATTTGGGGATTTAAGAAGAAATAGGGGGCGAAGTCGTTTCACTTAACCATGATTTACAACGGTTTTTAACCCCGTTTATCCATTCTGTTAAACAACTTAACGTCGTGTCTAATTTGGTTTAGTCAACAAAAGTTAGGGATTTAAATAGAAAATCAACAAAATTTGATGATTTAAACTGTCCACGTAATAATTCATGTTTTGACCAAAATTTGAAAGTTCATGATTTTTTTGACAATTTTCCCGTTAATTTATTTCATCTATTGCTTTTTAATGGGTTTTCAGATTTTAGTAATTGATCATTGTCTTAACTTTGTTTTCTTTGATTATTTGGTGTTTATGTTTGTTCTTTTTATGCAAATTCTTAATATCACATAATTTTTTTTACTTCATCTGATTTGATATTTATGTATTTTCATAATTTTAATCAACAACAATAATGAAAACATGCACACAATCATAGATAATGTTTTAGTATTAAATAATTATTATTTTACTTTTGATTTATTAACCTTTTTGTCCCTCATTAAAATTATTATATACATGCTATATAATAAAATGATATAATATTATCCGATATATTAAATATATATTTTAAAATAAATCATATTTAATATATATTCTAAATTTAAATAAGATTATAATATCGATTGATCGTACGTCATTATATATACAGTTTTTTGCTTATAAAGAGACTCACGACTTTTTTGATTAAATAAAGAGCTTTTAAAAGTTCCGCTTCCATCGTATTAGTGAATAAAAAAGAACATGAGATATAAGTTATTATTGAGGACTAAATTTAAATTAATATAATCAATTTAAAATAATATAATAAAATTAAAATATATATTTAGTTATTAGTGAGGACCAAAATGTCATTTAAACAAAATATAAGGTATATCTCAAATTCTTAAAAAAAATGGTATAGAGTTCAAATTTTTTATAAAATTTAGGGTATATGATCAAATTAGTGAGAAAAAGTTTAAAAGTGAAGAAAAGGTAAAGGTTTTGGTGACATGTATGCACCGAAAAATGTATTTGATTTTTTTGTGTGTGTGTGTGTGTGGTTTCCAATTTCCATAGCCGTAAAAGTTTAAAAGTGAGAAAAAGTTGAAGAAAAGGAATAAAAAAAACTTTTCAAAAACCAAAAAGACGAATGAGAACAAAAATTCCGACCACGGCAGCACCAAGTGCTCCACGATCCAAGTCGGGGCGGCATCTCTCCCGTCTTAGGGGTTTTTTTTATCCATTATTTATTAAAACAAAACTAAAGCATCATGTTTTTTGTTTTCAATCAATTGTTATTACAAATTTGAACTACCGAATCTTTGAAGACTGTTAGTTTTCAGACGAGTAGATTCTATTAAAATATTGTAGCGTAACAAGTGGAATCGGAAGAAAAAAACAAGAGGAAAAGATAATAAATTTTGGAGGAATATATTCTTCTCTTTTTTTTTCCTCAAGAGCAAAACAAAGTTAAAAAAAAAAAGAAATTCCTTCCCATTTTTGATTGGTGAAAAGAAAATAGAAATTATAGTAAAATTCAATGCTACTGAAAAGAAGGTACTTCAATTTGTAGAGCCAGTCAAAACTCTTAAAAATGTTGCATGAATCACAAAACACACAAACAAAAAAAAACTTATGTTAGTAGACATATAATTGTGGTTAACTAATTGTATTTGTTTAATCACTCTCGGAAACATAAATCTGTTAACGTGAGTAGCTTACACACGTGACATAACATCATAGGTAATAGTAAAAAGATAATAATATAATAAAAAGCATAGATCTTTGAGTATAGGGAAGAAAATTCGGTTATTGAAGAGACGAGATGCCAAAAAATAATAATTGTGGACGGAAGTAAAACCTAATATTCGTCCGGGTCGGATCATTTGATTTGATCCCCCTTTATTATCATTATCCGAATAAACCAATGAGACGAAAATGAAATTCGCAGCCATATGGGCCCTACCCGAGTATATGATCCGATTGATTCGGGTCGGGTTTGGGTCATCCATAAAAAGCAACTCTCACTCACAACAACCAATTGCTAGAGAGAACAAGTTTAAAGAAGACTCAGTCCACTCGCTCTCTCTCTCTCTCAGCAGCTGCCTTCGCGCCGGCGAAGTTATCCTCTGTACAGAAACAGCTTTCTCAGTTTTTGAGAAAGTGAAAAACAGAGAGTTACAGTGAGTGAGAGATTGAAAAATGTCGAATTTGCTTAGGGATTTCGAGGTCGACGCTAAGAATCCGTCGCTGGAAGCGCGTCAGCGATGGAGGTCCTCAGTCTCTGTCGTGAAGAACCGTGCTCGTCGTTTCCGTAACATCCGCGACCTCGATAAGCTCGCTGAGTACGAGACTAAGAGGCACCAGATCCAGGTTCGGATTTCTTTCTATCCCGATTTTTTTTTTGGTGATTCTGTTTTCGTGATGCCGTTTGTTTATAAGCAACGACGGATATGGAATATTGGGTTTCTTTGTTATGATTTTGATTTTCTGGAGGATGATTGAGTTTTTTTCTCCGAGAAAGTGCCGGAAAATATTTGGGAAACTTATTATTATTATTATTATTATTTTTTGGTTTAAAAGGGAAACTTATTTTAGGCTTGGTTAAATGTTTCAAGTAAATACTCATCGTAAGCTTTTTTTTTTTTGGCCATTGGATGATCCGTAGGATAGGACTATATATACGGAGAGGCTTTACTTGTTATTTTTCAAAGTCTAATCATCTTTCTTTTTTACTAAACACTTTTTGTATCTGCCAAACTATTTTTCCTTTTCTTTTTCCGGCGACTTTAATTAGCCAAATAGAAAGCATAAAAATAGATAGAAAAATGGGTGTTTTACACTTGTCTCTTATGATATTCATTTGTGTAATCAATACATATTATATTCCGCTCGTTGCTAGTCTTATACTTCGATGACCGAGAAATGGAGATTTTGTACACAACTCAGGGAAATAGGAATTAGGGATAATGATAAAATATCCTAACGATGAATGATTTCTTTCGGCGCTATCTTGTGTGTAATATCCAATTGCGGAAGCCAAACAAAAAAAAAAACAATTTCAATCGCCAACGCCCATGATGATGATGAATTGACATCAAGTTGTGTCAATATTATTTCTTGTCTCTACTAAGAAGATGAGCCAATTTTGAGAGGCCATAAAAAGTCTGACCCTTTTTAGTTTTTACTATTATTGGCCATCTTAGCGACTGAATCCAAACACCAAAGGACGAATTCTAGTATCAAGACATCTGCTTTTTGATATGACATTTGCAGTTTTTATTTTCTGTATTGATAGTTTTTGACTTATGGTACGAGTACGACAGTCTCTTTGACTTCTTGTGTGCAATTATTTAGCGTAAGGAAGTTACAAGGAAACTTCGCTAGGTGTATTCATTCGGTTCTGAAACAGACATCAATTTTATCTGTCCACTTGCATAAACCATATAAAGAAGCACTTTTGAGATTCTTTTGGATATGAGTTCATGTTGGTCTTATTCTTTTTCCTTTTAGATTAGAAAAAGGTTTATTGAGTAATATTACAGATTACATTCTTTAACTCAGGTTTCAAAGCATAATTTAGTGATGGGAATGATGCTATTGTTAATTCTGGTTTGAGCTTCAAATCCAAAGACATTTTAGCTACATTAGTTTTTTTTAGTTGTGTTTTTTAGATCAGTGATATAATTGACGTCCAAAAATAATTAGCTGGTGTTGCAGAGAGCTTCACTCTGTCACATAAAGCAAAATGAAAATTAAGTAAGCAGTCGATCTTTTCGGTTCTTTATCCGGCATATGTTGATTGCACCACAGAAACTGTTCGATCTTTCTTCAATTTCATGTATGACCAAAGTTTTTTTATCTGTTAGCTCACTTTCTTTTCTCATAACCAGGAAAAGATCCGAGTTGCTTTCTATGTACAAAAGGCTGCTCTTCAATTCATTGATGGTAAGATATCCAGTGCTGAATTTTTAGAGAGATGCATGGTTTACCAAATGACGGCGACTGGGTTTATATGGTTATGTAAACTTTTATTTTCTTATTGTATTTTTCTGCAGCAGCTGCTCGGACAGAATACAAGCTCACTGATGAGGTTAAAGAAGCCGGATTTTCTATTGAAGCAGATCAACTTGCATCTATGGTTCGCAATCATAACACTAAGAGTCTGGCAAACAATGGTGGAGTTGAAGAACTTGCTAAGAAAGTATCTGTATCTCTCACTGAAGGCGTTAGTTCGAGTGAACTCCCCATCAGGGAAAAGATCTTTGGAGAAAATCGTTACGCTGAGAAACCAGCCAGATCGTTTTTAATGTTTGTTTGGGAAGCACTCCAAGACATAACCCTTATCATCCTTATGGTATGCGCTGTAGTATCAATAGGCGTGGGTGTTGCCACAGAAGGATTTCCAAAGGGAATATATGATGGGACGGGTATCTTGCTTAGTATACTCTTGGTGGTCATGGTTACTGCGATCAGTGACTACAAGCAATCTTTGCAGTTCATAGACTTGGATCGAGAGAAGAAGAAGATTATTGTCCAGGTCACCAGAGATGGGAACAGACAAGAAATCTCCATTCATGACTTGGTCGTTGGAGATGTGGTACATCTATCTATTGGGGATCAAGTTCCAGCTGATGGGATTTTTATATCTGGATACAACTTGGAGATAGACGAGTCAAGCTTAACGGGCGAGAGTGAACCGTCACGTGTGAATAAAGAGAAACCTTTTCTGCTTTCAGGAACCAAAGTTCAAAACGGTTCTGCAAAAATGTTGGTGACAACAGTTGGTATGAGGACTGAGTGGGGAAAATTGATGGAGACGCTAATTGATGGTGGAGAAGATGAGACTCCTTTGCAGGTGAAGCTAAACGGGGTTGCAACAATAATTGGTAAGATTGGTTTAAGCTTCGCTGTGCTTACATTTGTGGTATTGTGCATAAGGTTTGTTTTGGGGAAAGCAACGGCTGGTAGCTTCACCAAGTGGTCATCTAAAGATGCACTGACTCTACTTGACTACTTTGCAATTTCTGTAACCATCATTGTTGTTGCTGTACCCGAAGGTTTGCCACTGGCGGTGACCTTAAGTTTAGCATTTGCTATGAAAAAGCTGATGAGTGACAGGGCACTTGTGAGGCATTTGGCTGCATGTGAGACTATGGGTTCCTCTACTTGCATCTGCACTGATAAGACAGGGACCCTAACTACTAACCACATGGTGGTCAACAAAGTATGGATCTGTGATAAGGTTCAGGAGCGGCAAGAGGGAAGTAAAGAAAGTTTTCAGTTGGAACTACCAGAAGAAGTTCAGAGTATTCTTTTGCAGGGCATATTTCAGAACACTGGTTCTGAAGTTGTTAAGGATAAAGATGGAAACACTCAGATCCTAGGATCCCCGACAGAAAGAGCAATACTCGAATTTGGTCTGCTTTTAGGTGGTGACTTTGGCGCGCAGCGTAAAGAGCATAAGATACTTAAGATCGAGCCGTTCAATTCAGACAAGAAGAAAATGTGTGTTCTTGTAGCTCTTCCTGGAGGTGGTGCACGGGCTTTCTGTAAAGGTGCATCTGAAATAGTGTTGAAAATGTGTGAGAATGTTGTGGATTCGAATGGAGAATCCGTTCCACTAACTGAAGAATGTATTTTGAATATCTCTGATGTCATAGAGGGTTTTGCCTCGGAGGCTCTGAGGACTCTCTGCTTGGTTTACAAAGATCTGGAAGAAGCTCCCAGTGGAGATCTTCCTGATGGAGGCTATACAATGGTAGCAGTTGTTGGAATCAAGGATCCAGTACGCCCGGGTGTTAGGGAAGCCGTTCAGACTTGTCAAGCTGCTGGGATCACCGTCCGTATGGTCACTGGAGATAACATAAGCACAGCTAAAGCAATTGCAAAGGAATGTGGCATATTTACTGAAGGAGGTTTAGCTATAGAAGGTTCACAATTCCGGGATTTGGCTCCTCACGAAATGAGGGCCATTATACCCAAAATTCAGGTTCTTTGACATGGTAGATAGAAATGAGTTGTTATTGTTCACTTGTCTCTAGAAAATCTTAGACTTGTTTCTGCGTTCAGGTAATGGCTAGGTCTCTGCCATTGGACAAGCATACTTTAGTCAGCAACTTGAGGAAAATTGGAGAAGTAGTTGCAGTGACTGGCGATGGGACAAACGATGCCCCTGCATTGCATGAGGCTGACATTGGACTTGCAATGGGAATAGCTGGAACAGAGGTAAACCGTAGATATTCTCTGTTACTGGTTTGGTTAATCCAGAGATTAACGTTTCCTTTATGTGTCAATTCCCGATATGCAGGTTGCGAAAGAGAATGCTGATGTGATCATAATGGACGATAACTTTAAAACAATAGTAAATGTGGCTAGATGGGGACGTGCTGTGTATATAAACATTCAGAAGTTTGTTCAGTTTCAGCTAACCGTTAATGTCGTAGCTCTGATCATCAACTTCGTCTCTGCTTGCATCACAGGTATCGACCACAAACACATCAAACAACATTCAAACATCACCTTCCTTCTAATGTCTCGTCATGGACTCGCGCTATAACAGTTTCTTTTGTTTTCAGGATCTGCTCCACTTACAGCTGTGCAGCTGCTTTGGGTCAACATGATCATGGACACACTCGGTGCATTGGCTCTAGCAACAGAACCTCCCAATGAAGGTTTAATGAAACGTCCACCAATTGCTAGAACCGCTAGCTTCATCACCAAAACCATGTGGAGAAACATTGCTGGTCAAAGCGTTTACCAGTTGATAGTCTTGGGAATTCTCAATTTCGCAGGCAAATCTCTTCTCAAACTCGATGGCCCGGATTCCACAGCCGTTCTTAACACCGTCATCTTCAACTCCTTCGTCTTTTGTCAGGTACCACTCTAAAAACAAAAATAACTAGGTAAGCCTTTTTTATATAAAGGATAAGTAACATGAGAAATCAAATGGTTATATAAAAACAGGTGTTCAATGAGATCAATAGCCGCGAAATAGAGAAGATAAATGTGTTCAAAGGAATGTTCAATAGCTGGGTGTTCACAGGCGTAATGAGTGTGACCGTAGTGTTTCAAGTGATCATAGTGGAGTTTCTTGGAGCATTTGCTAGCACCGTTCCCCTGAGCTGGCAACATTGGTTACTATCAATCTTGATAGGATCATTAAGCATGGTTGTAGCCGTTATCCTTAAATGCATACCCGTCGAGTCTTGTCACCATTACGATGGCTACGAGCTGCTTCCTTCTGGTCCTTCTTCCAGTTCTGCCTGATACCGTTTCTATGTTCAGTTTTTTTTTCCTGTTATCAGGACAGTGATTCTCAAATATGTAAGTTTATTATTTTGCTTACTTTGGATACTGCAAATTCTTATTTTTACCACGAATCGAATTTTGTGTTCCACCAATCCTCTACTCGAACTTGTGGTTCTAATGTGATTCTCTCTGTTCTTAACGTCGCTCTTCTTGGGTAACAACTGAGTTTCATTGCGATCTTAGATAACTTCAGCTCCAAGGTAAGTGAAGAGGGAGTTACTTGGGGAAAACTTACTCAATGTGAAGAAACAAAAATAAATATTTTACCTCTAAGAGCAAAAGTATGAAGGAAAAAAAAAAGCGCCTGTAAAATTCTAATTGAGAAGGACAGGATCGAAAGAAGACAAATTTTATCTACTTTTTAATACAATTTGAGACATTCAATTGTAATAAGTGTTTCGAATTTAGATGTTCTGATATGGATTAGTGGCCGAATATAAAATCGATGGAGAAAATTGCATGTTGTTTTATATATATGTAATGGCATTGGGATAACAACTCTATGTTTTCTGAGAAACATATTTGACATTGAGCAAAGATCGTAAATACAGTGAATTTTGTCTAATGTTTGTAAATCTACGTAAAATATTATTAGACATTTCACATGTGTAAGTGGAATGTTATCTATCAAGTGCTGTGTTTACGATATATAGAGAGATTATTTGATTAATTAGTAGATTCACAAATATTGATAACATCTACTTTTTAGTATGTCATATATACACGTAAAACTTCTATAAATTAATATTCGATAAATTAATAATCATCATAAAATAATAATTTTTTTCGGTACGGAATCGTACCAATGTAAAAATCCATAAAATTTGATAAGATAATAAGATAAACAATTTGGAGGAGGTAAATTGATAATAATAAGATCTTATTCCAACAATTTTGCAGTGTCGATAAAACATAAGGTAATAATTTTTGATAAAATAATAAGATAAACAATTTTGCAGATAAAATTTTAAAAGATTATGGACTAAAAAAATGTTTTCTCTATAAAAATAATAATTATTAATTTATTGATTAATTAATATATTTATAAAATAATAAATTTTCAAAATTCCGACTCTGACATTATTAATTTATAGAGGTTTTACTGTATATTTATTTTCCCACTATAGCATGTGTGTCTATAGTTTACGAGGTGTTAACGCGTATTCGTTGAAAAGCATGTTCATTATATTAGATATGATGAAAAATCATACTTATAACATAAAATACTAGAAAGTAAATGTATTCTCTGTATCTCAGTGTCTCACATCAATGTAAATGTATTCTGTGTATACATGTTCAAAAAAACGTCGAAAATTATGACTTTTAGAAAGCATTAGGCGAAGTTAGATTGGATTTTAAAAGTCATAATTTTTGTATAATACTTTACGAAAAGATCCATAAAATAAACATTTTTTCGGCCTTTCAACACGATAGTTTCTATTTCCGGAAGTAAAAACGCTTTACTTAATATTATGAATTTTAATTTGATGTAATCTTTGTCACGCGGGATGAAAACCTTTGGGAAAAGCAACAAAATGTACGGACGTCATTCTCAAATGTCAGTTCAATAAAGAAAAATAACAACCCAAGTCTCGCGGGACCCCTCGATCTTCCATATTATTACGGTTTTGCCATTCGAGGTTTTATTATTACGACTCGTCATTTCTTCCCAGCCGTTCGATCAAAAGCCCATCATCTGAGAGCGTACGTGCAACTCGTATACACACGAACATTTTCCCATTTGCCATCCTGTACAGACGGAGACTACGGTCAAACAAAAGTCAATTGATCTGACGGTTGAGATTTCGGTTTGACGTGGTCCCCACGATGTTCTAAAACGGCAAAACGGGGAACACTTTTTCCCTCCACGCGCCTCCGTTGGTTTACCATTTGTAGCCTCCCCGTTCACCGTTTAACCGACCTCTCTCTCTAAATTGCAGAGTGTTCGTCGCTTTCACTGCCAGCCTTTTTCTCTTTCCTCTCTCTCTTTCTCACTAAATTCTCTCGCCGACCTTCTCCGAACCCTAGAAACCCACTTAAACTTTGGAACATCGATCGGCGTACTCCTTCCCGTCTTTTCAACGGGATTGTTTTTCCGGTATGGTTTAGAGCCTTCCTTCACTCTCTCGCTTTATCTTCCTGTAAATTTTAGTCTTCTTTTCTCGCATTTTGTTTTCGAGGCTGGAGATAGATCACTGTTGTTTGCTTCTTTGAGTGAGAATTGCTTATGAATTCTAAAATGTGGGAGGAAAATGTTGGTTTACAGGATGAATTTTGCGGCTTTCCGTTGTCGCTAACCATGGATGATGATGATGATCTCTGGGGTCCGCCACTTGGTACTTGTTTTGGATCAGTCGTGATGCTCTTATATGGTTTTATACTCTTTGTTGTCTTTGTGACTGATTCGAGTGGGGTTTTTTTTTTTTTTTTCAGTTGTGGAAGAAGATATCCCTCGCAAGCCCCTACGTGGTTGTGAATTTTGGTTTGATTGCAGAACAGGTTCGACCGAGAATTGTGGTTTCATGGTTGTTAATTGCTGTATTATCGCTGTGATTCTCTTTGAGAACAATCGGTTGTTGCTTCTTGGGTTTCCATGGGTTTTAGATGTGCTCGAAGAAAATTTCCAGAACGAAAGCTATTGTGAGCTAGTGTGGCGGATATTGAACGAGAAGAAACAAGATGCTGAAATCGAGGAGCTTGAAAATGACATGGCTTCCTCTGGGACCGGTGACTCGCGTGATATAGGCTCGTCTGATTCGGTAAAGAGACTAATTTGATCTTATTTGCCCAAAAATTTCTGGCCGTCTTGTCTGATTTGTATTCGCAGATTGATTAGGACTACTTTGTTATGTGTTCAACAGGACAAGACCCTCAGCGTTAATCTTCCAGATGCTGACACAAGTTCTGCAAAATCGGCGCTCGATGAGGATGAAAACACATCCAGTATCAGCGATGCTCAAACTATCGAGACAAAAGATTCTAGTAACGACACTGAAGTAATTGACCCAAAAACAAGATTAAAGCCTCAGGAGACACCAGCAAATGACCCAATAACAGCTGAGGTATGTAAAGATTGCTTCTTTTCTGAATCCATGGGAACCTTTATTTTTCTTGTTCTAAAGACCTAAACGAGCAGCTCGGATGTTTGTAGTGAAATGCTGTGTGTTTTTTAATCGACAGGTTGCAGAAGATGTAGATACCTCTTCTAGCCCTGTGTTGGCAAGCAAGATTGAGGAAGCTGAGGAACATTCTTCTTCATCCTTGGTTACTGACCAAGTGTTTGATCCTATAAAACAAGCCCCCGAGAACAAATCTCCATCTGCTATAAGCCGAGAGAATATTGGAGGTACTACTTTGAGGCCATTGGATTTAGAGACCAGAGAGAAGGTGAGAGAAACGGCAAATGCTACAAACGAAGATGGAGAAATATTGAAGAATCAGCAGCAAAGCAATAGCTTGCAAGACATCGAAACCGCTTCTGAACCTTTTACCACAGAGTCACTCTTAGAAATGTGTGATGCATCAGAGAAAGGCAGAGAAACCCCATGTGATGATAGAAGCAAAAGATCACAGCCTGAAGCTGTGAAGACTGCTGTTAAAGACGAGCTGGTCATAAACTTGCTTACCGAGGCAAGACAAAAGGCAGAGAGTAATGCATTGTTGAAGCCTGTGTCAGTCCTAATAAAGAAGAGACAGAGGAAATCTAATGGCAGCGATAATAAAGGCATGAACACAAGTTTGATCAGAAACACCAAGCAGAAAATAGGAGGTGAAGCTGGTGAGATTAATATTGATCCAGTTGAAAAATCAAGCCAGTCAACTCCTAAGCTCATCAGGGGTTCAAGTGTTCCTACACAGCATACAGATTCAACACTGGCCTTGATAGAACGAATTAGACAAAGAGGTGGGCAGACCATGGGTGACCCACTGACCTCAATAAGCGAGTTGAAGAACAAGACAGGCAAGGAATTAAGAAGCATAGCAAAGGAACTGAAAATGACACATTACTATAAGCTCAAGAAAGAAGATCTGCTTCAACAGTTAATCAAGCAGCTAACCGATTGTACAAAGCAGATAATGGAGTCATAACCGATCTCACTGGTATAGTTAACATTAGAC
This sequence comes from Eutrema heterophyllum, assembly GCA_002933915.1. Lineage (NCBI taxonomy): Eukaryota > Viridiplantae > Streptophyta > Magnoliopsida > Brassicales > Brassicaceae > Eutrema > Eutrema heterophyllum. The sequence continues at coordinate 632,158 of PKMM01011779.1, forward strand.
CTTACAGAACAATCCTCTTTGTTTCTTGGACTCGATGGTACAACCATTAGCATGTATAATCATACGGAGCTTGCTTGGCTTTTAGAGTGCGTTTCAGAATAGTCAAATATTTTATTGAAGTTGATATTTGCGTAGTAAAAAATGGTTTTTTTTCTTTTTCTTTCTTTCAGTAAAATATTTGAGCAAATAAAGCCTCATTGATCATAAAGAAAAGGATACAGTACAAGGATCGTATGACTAGAGACTGAAGTCACTGAATAAGATATGACACAAGTGAAACTACCCCTTCCATTAAAGCTATAATGTTTTAACGCAGAAGAATCTGCAGTTTGCACAAGTGGTTTATGGTATATCTCTTCGTAATCAGATCCAACAAGTTTGGATTATATAAAGCCATGACTGACTTTATCAAGGCTGATCTAGAAGGGAAGGCCTGTAGAATGCATGGCTCTGTGCAATCTCAATACGGTCTCTGGGATCGTTCAATGTTTCGTCCCTTAATGCTTGCAGAATTGCTTGTGTAGATTGTTCTCTGCAAAATCCAGACACAAAATCGAGCAACATAATTCATTAGAGAATCAAAGAAGCAAGTTTCTAATGATTCAATGTCTCACAAAGTCCAAGACATTCATGAAAAACTAGAAATCTGATTTCCAATCATGTCACACCAAATCAGACCATTAGGAAAAAGCTCAAACTTTTTTTTTGCTATCAATTTTTTAGAAACTTAGAAAATTTCTTCAGATTCATATTTTACCTTGTGATGAGTATCTTGTAGAGTGTCTTCAAAATAGGACATGATTCAACTGGGGCTACAGGTTTCTTCTCTTCAGGGTGCAATATGCTTAGGCTAGACTGACTAAGCAATTGATAAAATGCTCCCACTGCAGAAACACCCTATTCAACAAAAATCCAACATTCACACATAAGCATGATAGACAACAAAATTTTCAAACTTCTTTCAAGGATTATTCTCACTTAGGATTTGAGTACCTGAATCATTCCCTTCCCGCTTATACTATCACCCATGTCTCGATTTATTTCCCCTTTGGCGAGCATCTGACCGTACCACGCGTTACGCCCTTTTAATAAGGTCACATAAGTGTCAGCTAGCAAAGGCCCTGCAAGTTTCTCAGGTTCTTCTGCTAGTAAATGAGTTATAAATATCATCTCAGATGTACAATGAGCAAAATACACCGATTTGCTTGTAGCGCTCTCGTTAGTAAGCGCAGCCACCATTCCTGAAAAACCAAACGAGAAGGATCAAAGCGTGAAAAGCCGAGGCAATCACTCAAATCCTTGTGCACACGCAGAAACTTACCAGCTCCAATGGCGTACACATTCTTGAGACCTCCCATTACTTCATGTGTCACAAGATCACTATTGTCCCAAACAATGAAATGAGGCTGTCTTAAGAACTTTGCTAGTGGTTTCCTCCATTTCTCAGCTCCGCAGATTCTAGCATTAGCATATTCCTTGTTGTAAATTTCAGCAGCAATGTTTGGTCCACCAAGATACAGTACGTTTTCAATCGGCACACCAGCTACCACAAACACCAAAAATTGAAAACCAATTCCAGAAAGAGTTAACATTTCAGAAACTAAGCAAGATGTGCCAATAGACTCAATACAAAGGGGAGAATCAAGAAGAAGAAGAAGCTTACTTGCTTGATGGATCATCTTCGTTGGAGTTATGATATGTGGAACTGGTGCAAGAGCAGTTTCAATACCCTTTGACAGAGATATAATAATCGGAACCGTAATTCTCTCTTTCCAATACTTGCTAATCTCTTCAAACACTTCGCGTGTCTCGGTGGAAGGCAATCCATTAACGACAATATCAGCATCCCACACAGCTTCTTGCAAATTTGTCACAACCTTGAGAGGGCAAAGCGGCGTGTCGACCATGTTAAGACAAAACCCGTCTTTCAATATCTCATCCGCATAGAGCGTCCTATCACCGAGCCTTGCCTCCACGTATTTCAGATAAGCGCAGCGTCTTATCAGTCTCCTCAAGACATCTTCCCGAGAATTGATCACTTCGAACAAATGTTCCGCTGTTGCTCGATCAACAGCTCTCCCAGCTCTTCTCCATATCCTGATCTGACACTTATCCCTGAAACTTCCATAGCTTTCTTGGAGAAGTGCTGCAAAAACACTTCCCCAAGCACCAGCTCCAACACTTACAATCCTTAACGGATCCTTGTCTGATTTCCCCAATAGACGACGAAAATCATCAAGTTTCTCCTCCAAATTAAGACCATTATGTTGAACAGACCCGTTTGATTGCAGGCTCTTGGCCTCAATGCTTCCCACCATTTTCTTAGTCCACACCAAGAAATTCAACACAAGCCAAAGGCAATGAACAATGTCTAGAAATGACTTTTTTTGGAGTTTATGTAATCCTCTATAGATTTATATATGGGTTTGGATCATATAGAACCAAGAAATCAAGTAGAATTTGATATAAAGAAGAAGAAGAAGAAGAAGAAGGCCAACTTGGGCATTACCAATCAGCTTCTTGCTCCAAAAGAATAAGATTTTCTTGGTTCAATAACTCAGATTTTCTCACCAAACAAATTGAGTTTTTGTTTTTGTGTTGTAGTTTCTTCTGCCATATAACAAAAGTGGAAATCAAAAACCAAACATTAATGCAATAGATACCGAAAAGCCTTTAAATAGATAATGCTGCAACCTGACGAAATGCGGACAAAAAAAATATCCAGAGAAAGATTATGGAATAAAATAAAGGAAATTTATGGTAATACAAAACAACTTTGTTAGCTCCGTCTTGAGTTGTTCATCTACCCAATAAGGAAAAAAAAAAAAAAAAGTTCGTAAACAAAATACAAGTCAAGAACAAACCTTTCGTGTCGGTAACCATAAAGAAAGATATCAAATCCAAAATCAACTCATGAGAATTGGCAGATCAAGAGAGAAAAAACGCATGAGAAGATTTTGAGTATCTATCATAAAACTTGCATGCAGAAAAGGAAAATGATAAAGAGTTAAATTAAATACAGAGGCAAGCAAGGTTTTGTGCAAGGGAGAGGAATGGACATAAGCATTGATGGGTGCAGTTGAGGAAAGGGAGAGACTTTTTTTTTTTTTTTTTTGTGCTTATGGGTATTTAAGGGAAGGTGCCTAACTTCGGACACTATCATTAATGGCTCAAGCAAAACACTACTACCATTTTTTTTGGTATTAGACTTCTTCATTTTCTCTATACCTCATCCATTTTTTTGGTGCTGGATTTTCAATCTGAACAACTTTTTGGTGAACTTTTAGTTATACCAGCATTTATTATACACCGAAACACATATATATATATATACGAAAGTTAATTAATAAATGGGTCCGCCGCAAAGAAAAAAAAACAAAAACCATCCGTTATCTAGCTTGTGATATGATATATAAATGATTTGATCACCTAACAAATACAAACTTTATACTGAAATTGATTTCCCCCAATATATTCTTTTTCTCATATATTTTTTGTCTGTTTAGTGTCCATTTATATATTTACAAATATTTTTTTTTGTTTTATAAAAAATATCATTTTGACATATTTCACACATATTAAAAAAATTATTAAAAATTTCATATTACTCTTTATTAATACACTAAACAATTTTTTTCTCTCTAATTAATACACTAAAACAATAAGATTAAAACTAGATTATTATTCAAAATTATGCATTGAAAACATAAAATAACACTCTTTATAAAACATAAATAAAACCTTAAAACGAACATTTTTTTGTGAAACCAAAAGAGTTTTAAGGAAGAAAAAAATAGAAAACTCTAAACTAAAAAACTAATCCGACCATCCAGAGACCGCATCCCAACGTCTAATAAGGCTATAGCGCAAAAAATGGTTTTCAGAAGATTGGTGATTTTTTTACATATTACATATTACTTATCACGATTTCTCTGTTTATCTACAAAAAGAAAAGAAAAAAAAAGCATTAACAAATCATAGTTTTCAAATCTATGATTTGTTTTTTTTGCTGCCCAACCGTTCTCAAAACTATGATTTGTTTTTTTTTTACAGTTGGGCAGCACCTCCTCCGCCTTCAAATACAAATACCAAAAAAAGTCCAGCGACACTGACACACACACACGTTACCGTTTATTTTTCTATTTAATGAAATTAAAACCTCTGGTCGGTAGAGAGGTTCTTGACTTAATTACTCAGGTGGGCCTTCTTTGGATGGGCTATGCTGCTAATGGGTTAGAGTGGAAATATTTTAGTGGGCTCTGGTCAACTGTAGAAAGCGATAGACCTCTCTCCTTCGATCGTTTTTTCTTCTTCTTCTTCTCCGCTGCATCTGTTCTTTCTGCCCGAATTTGCAGAGTGAGTGAGAGATAGAGAGAATGGAGACTGGGCTAAGCGAGATCGGAAGCACGAAGATGTTCGATGGCTACAACAAAAGATACAAACACTACAGTCCGACACTCGGATGTTCCATGACTTTCTCCGTCTACTTCCCTCCTTCTGCCTCATCTTCCAAAAGGTTCCATGTATGTGATCTTCCTTCATCTTCGTACTAGTTTTTGATCTCAGTTTATTATTTTAGTTCTTTCGATTCATGTTCCTATGTAAAGATTTGATTTTTTTTCCTACAGTATAATAGGATTCATCTATGTTGGTGGGGATCATTCATTATTCACATGCTTTTCAGCTCCATCTAGATACTTCGTTTTCTTTGTTTGATCGTATTATTTTTATCTTTTGAAGACAAAGAGTACGAACTTCTTTTTGTGACTTGTCTCAATTTCCCTCTTTATCTTCACACTAATCTGATGTGCTGTTTGTTGGATTTCATGTCTCTAAGAAGTAAAACTTAGTTTTACATGATTGTTTTTGGATTCTTTATTGCCTTGATTTCGCTGTGATGCCCAAGTTATGCTACTCAAAACCACTGATTGGCTGTTTAGACAAATGATTCTCCATTTTGTTGATTGACAGGTGCTTTACTGGCTTTCTGGCCTCTCCTGCACAGACGAGAACTTCATCATCAAGTCCGGGGCTCAACGTGCTGCTTCTACTCACGGCATTGCTCTTGTTGCTCCAGATACTTCTCCAAGTGAGCCACAGTATTTTCATTTGTTTTATTTGCCCTGGTTTTACTCTGGTTTATCATCTTCCCTTGATGTTTAAACAAACCAATTTTTTTAATGTCTTTGCGTTTAATAATCCGTGATGGTTTTGATATTGTAGGAGGTCTAAATATTGAAGGGGAAGCAGACAGTTACGACCTCGGTGTAGGTATGCAACATTACACGGCTCTGCTTTGCATTCCACAAACTTCTTTTTCTGAGCAAGTTGTATTGGTTTGGTCTTACTAGTATTCAGGTAATTCTTGCAATGAAGGGTGATAAAATTTTCTTTCTTTCCCGTTTGATTTCGACTAGGAGCTGGATTCTACCTCAATGCTACACAGGAGAAGTGGAAGAACTGGCGTATGTATGACTATATTGTCAAAGAGTTACCAAAACTCCTGAGTGAAAACTTTTCTCAGCTTGACACAGCAAGGGCATCTATCTCTGGACACTCCATGGGTGGACATGGAGCTCTTACTATTTACCTGAAGAACCTCGATAAGTATAAGGTACCAATTTCAGTATTTTTTGTTCTTCTGTGCTTTAAGACATATGTGACACTCCAGTGATGAGTACAATGCTTGGGACTCGGAATCGGGTGTGGTTAATAATGTTTCAACCTAAGACGTCTTACTCTTTGATCATTTTTTAAAATCTCTTCATATGTGTCGATTAAGGAGATCATTCCTTCTTACTCTTTAATCTTTTCGTATGTGTGGCTCTTTCAGTCTGTGTCTGCGTTTGCACCAATTGCCAACCCCATAAATTGCCCGTGGGGACAGAAGGCATTCACCAATTATCTAGGTGACAACAAGGCTGCATGGGAGGTAAAAGAACCGTACAAGATTGATTCAGTATGCATATAGCCGCCACACTATAGTGATTTCATTTTCTGCGTTTTTCTTGAATCTCAGGAATACGATGCCACTTGTCTTATTTCAAAGTTCAACAATCTGTCTGCCACAATTCTAATTGATCAGGTAAAACGCTTTTACATCATGGTCTTCTTCGTCTTCACTTTGTCGGTCAATCTTGTAGCTTATTAACACAGAGGGAGTGTGGTCTGCATCCCCATGCGAACCAAAACACTGCTTTGTTAAGTTACGTTAAATTCGTCAAACTCCATCCAATGCAGGGAGAAAACGACCAGTTCTTCCCTGATCAGTTATTGCCCAACAAGTTTGAGGAGGCATGCAGGAAAGTGAATGCGCCGGTCTTAGTCCGTCTTCAGCCAGGATACGACCACTCCTACTATTTTATTGCCACATTCATTGAAGACCACATCAGCCACCATGCTCAGGCTCTTAAGCTCTAGCTCACTCCAGCTGCTTGGCATCTAGCTTTGGCTTTGTCTAAATGTTAGTATCAATCAATAAAGCAAGTGGACTTGTGATGTTTTGTGTTCAATAACTGGTCTGTGTGATGTTTTGCCTAAGATAATAATAAAAAAGCCGTCTCTGCTTCATCTCCAATTCCAGGCGTTGTAGCCCCTCAATTTCTGTTAACAAATAACAAGTCCAGGCGATGTACACTGAATAAAAATCAAAACTTTCTGGCTTATTTTACGTTTTATCGGTCTGCAACAAATTACTTGAGCAGAGAAGACACTGCCTCACAACATTGTATTTGAAATATAAGTGTGTGTGTGTGGGGGGGGGGGTAAAATCAAAATTTTAGTGAAATACTTGGTTAAATGTATAAATATTTTTGATCATTAATTTTGAACATCTTGATGTCTATTTTTGCTCTGAATTGACTGTAGTTTCAGAAAATTCTTCTTGTTCATCTTCACAAGTTTATTTATTGAACTGGAGCATTCTCAAATATCAAAATTTTGCTTGAGCTCCCAAAACCATGTCTTGTGATTTAGCCCAACAGAAGTTCATGGCTTCACATGCAGTGTGCAAGTGACCAAATTAGTCTCATGCGACTTGGTTCATCATAAGCGTGTATGTTTGCTTCCGTGAGCAATAATATAAATCACCAATGAGCAAAACTTAAGTTTCAGCCAAGCATTCTGAGTGTTTCAGACACCTTTAATCTTTTGGATCTGTTACACCAAATTAGGTTTTTCATTTCTTTGATCTTTTGGATGTGTTACAAAAAAGTACAATCCGCAAACGCAAACAAACATTTGTTCAGTTACAACGCGTGATTGGGTCACAACCTCGCAGGAGTTACCCTTTTCACCATTGAAGCAAACAAATACTCTCGTGTATGCAAGCTGGTATCAGTTGCTGTATTGATTTGTAGCAGACCTTTACACTTCACTAGCTCTGGAATAGCTCACCTGGGAGTAACCCAGTGGATCTCTATAGCTCATGCCACCAAGAAAAATTTAGCGTTCTACCACCAAGAAGGCGTGTTTCGGTATGTCCTCTCGCTGTTCCTCCAGTATCGCCTGCTTGGACTTGTCTGACATGGAGGGCTACTTGCTTCTGCAGCCTTTCTATTTCCTCTGCTTCTGTAACATTCTCTAGATGCCCTCGCTTTCCTAATTTCTTCCTCAAGTTCATAGTCCGACCTCTGTCAAAAAAAAAAACCTGATCAGTCACGTTTCATACGCAGAAAGTCGTCGGATATTCTATTCCTAGCAAGTGTTCATAGGGGACAAACAGGAATCGCGTTAAAAGGTTTGTCAGCAGAAATTGCTGAGAGAAAGCAAACCTTAGTTGGGTCAGAAAGAACTGAATATGCCTCTCCAATCATTTTGAAGAGCCTATCTGCACCCTTGTGAACCTCTTCTAATATCTCCTTCAACCATGGTCCTTCACTTTCGCTTCTGACAAGAATCTGTGCAGCCTGAATACACATCAAAGAGGAAGTATCAGCACATGTAAAATACTGTTTTGCAACATTGTCATCAGGTAAAACACAGATAACCTTGTCTGGGTGATGTCTAAGAGCTGCTTTGCGGTATGCCTTTTTGATATCAGCAGCAGAGTCAGATGCCTTCACTCCCCTGCAAATTAGCAAAACGAGAATAGAAGATAGCATGAATATAAGCATACAATTATATTGGAAATAATAGAATAGCCTTGTCTAACATGAATGGTATATATTCACTTTCACTGTGAAAAGTGAGCATACATGATGAGGAAGAACTCCAGAGGAATGCCCTCTTTCGATTTTTCTTGCATCACAGACAACCGTTGACGGGCCTGCCTTAGTTCTTTCCTGCTGCTTGCACGATCAGCAGATGTATCTGACGTTTTTGTCTTCTCATCACTTTGCTTTACGAGAATGCTGATAAGCCTCTGGAGATCACTAGCTGCTTGATCATAATCTCTAATCATCTCATGTAGTGTGGCTCTCCTGGAAACTGCCTGAAATTGGAAGGACAAGTAGGGTTGGATTTTTAATGAACCCTCATTCCAAGAAAATGATGGTTACATACTGCTTTTGTACCTTATCACGTATCAAGAACATAAATTATGCATGCTCCTAGTCTAAATAATATCACTATCCATCTCAGATCTTAGAAAAATCTTCGAAGAATCTCTATTTAGCTAAGCGGGAAAAAGATATATACAAATTTGTTTGTTCATGAGTAGACGAAAAAATTGTTCTAGGAAGATAAGTATTCCCAAAGGAATCTTACTGCACCTGCCTATAGCAATTCCAATACAAGAGTTCATAAGAATTCTGTTTTAGCTCAGAGGAAGGTTCATCCTGAGTTAAGAGGGAAAATAATACGATATACCTTTGTGTAGTTTTCATCAAGAGCCATGGCAAGACTACAGTCAGCAATTGCATCGGTAAACTGGACTAAGGCCTGATTAGCAGCCGCACGATTGCAAAAACAAATTGCTGCAAAAGGGCGTGAGTCAACATTTCTTGATAGTGCAGCAGTATACTGCTCTACTGCTTCCATGTACTTTCCTGCCCGAACTGCTTCATTACCTGCGTTCTGCAATCACAGGAAAAAAACTCTGGTAAATGTAACCAACGCAAAAAAAAATATCATTTTTATTCAGCAGGAAGCATGATGAAGGATTGATCAGAACTGTTGATGTTAAAGACAACATTATACCACACAGATATATGAAGAATCCCTTAGTACCATCATAGAGCATACCTTGTAACATAAAAGTTCAGAAATGGTGGCCACTAAAGAAGCCGGTGAGTCACGACAGTCTTCTTCTTGATTCCTAGCGAGCAAAACATAGATTTTCAGCAAGGATCACAAAAAAAGTTAAAACACGCATACCAATAAGTTCATTAGTGCACAACATAGACAAAGTGATTACTCATTGCGGCTAGATCCCACTTGCTGTAACTTTTCTAATATATCAAGGGCCATCTCAAGGTTTCCCAAGTAGAAGTGCGACTTTGAAATCAAATTCCATCTCCAAACTATTAGTGAGTGATGCGTAGACCCTAATCCATCAACATTTGTGATACTACTAAGCCCTGCTGAAACAGAATTCCTCTCAGCCGTCTGAAGGGTATTCTCACAAAGCTCAATCACCTCTTTATAATGTCGGATCTGCAAAATTGACATGGAACATCCATCATGCTCAGTGAAAGCATAATTCAACTTTGAGAACTGAACTATAAAAACGACTTACCGTAAACAGGGCCTCCGCCTTCATTTGAAGCAGTTTATCTGAGCATGAACTAATTGACAAGGCATTTGCAATTGGAACCAATGCATCAGATGCGCCATCGGGTGTTCTCTTCTCCAAAAATATGGATGCGCAGTTGGTACAGTCAGCTACTCTCTGCCGGTAAGAAAAGTAAATATGTTCAATTAGACATTAACATAAATCTGTTGTGATTCAGCACACTTTTTCCCGAACAAACATCCGATATATGACATCCAAACTGATAAAGCATAAAAAATTTATGATTAGACCATGGTATAATAGTGATCTAGCTGAGGAGAGAATGCATACTTGAGCCTGTTGTAAACCTTCAGCTGATTCTATAGTAGTCCGTCGATCCAAGCAGATACTAGAGGCGGATTCCATGCATTTGTTAAAATACTGCACTGCTGATCCAAGTTCCCCCAGCACAAGATGACAGCTACAGCGAACATAAAAGAAAAGAGAATAAATCAATTCCACTAAATAACATATCATTAATTTTACTAAACACATAGTGCGATCATTATTGCTAGAATTTACACTTCCTTGGCAAATTCGATCTAAAACCTTAGCTGGTGTCAGGAGGAAGGTGAAGACACTTGTAAATCATGAATGTATACCTTCCTTCAGCACTGAAGCTATAGAGCTTAAGCAAAAAGAACAAATTGACTCGAGGTGATACACTATTTCTGGACATGATACGTTCCTTTATTTAAAGGATTTGACTCATATAAATGACAACAAAACAACTATCCAGAAATTACGCCTTAAACTTACTTTGCAGCTCTCATATACGCTTTAATGTAGCTTGGATCAAGTGAAGCAGCCATCTCACAGTCGCTTATAGCCTCCCTCAATCTTCCAAGAGAAATTCTTGCTGCTGCGCGGTTGCCATAGCAAAGCACAAGAGGCTTCACAGAGTACTCTGAATTATCACTTGACGGGGAGGAATTAATACCATGTGTGTAACATTCCTCAGCTTTACACATATCACCATTTCTGTAGGCTTGATTTCCCCTGATACAAAACATTATTTCTCTCAATTCTCAGAAAGTATTCAAAAAGCACCAATGTTGAAGCTCTTGAGATAGTATATGATACCTTAGTCGCCAAACCTCACACACATCAGGCATCACAGATGTAGAGCCTGAATCCTGTTTAGCTTGACCTGTATTCACAGGTTGATTCTCTTGATTGTTCTGCTTGGTGGCATTAAGATTGTTTTTCGGAAAACTGTTATAAACTTTCCTCTTATATTTCCTTACAGCTTCAAGCTTTTTATTTGGTATTTTTCCCTGAGAGCTGGAAGCTGAGAAAGAAAATTCTGGCATACAACTATTTCCATGATCTTCTGCTGTGAAGACAGATGGATCCCTGGCTGAGGCAACCTCAAAGTCATTGCTAGAGCGGGAATTTACATGTTCTCTCGAATGTGAGGGATCAATTGATGTCAGAGGAGTTTCTGTTGGAAATTGATTGCTGGCTTTCTCACCTTCATAAGGAGAAAAATCCATGGGTGAGCCATATCCAGGGGAACTGAGTTTCTCTTGAGACTGAATTCCCTCAGAAGCCTGATCGTTGCATCGATTCGGCTCGTGCTGTTTCATTTTTTCCTTGACTTTCTTTGATCTCTTGTCCTTGGATAAACGATTTCTTCGCGCATGCACTGGATTTCTACTCACTTCTGGAAACAGACTGTTCTTAAGCACCAATGGATCCCATTGGGGTACATTGAAATCGTCAAAGGGTGTTATTGTATTAAAGGTAGTGCTTGTTAAGTTGTTTATCTTGGTGGTATCAGAATGAAAAGTAGGTATTTTATCCGCTGCATTATCACTTTGTGGAAAACCATTGGAGCTGAAAGAGCAAGGCCCTGGTGTAGCCACACCTTTACATTCAGCATCAACCTTTCCAAAGCTACCAAAGATAGATGCAGGTGCGTTACTGGATTTTCTTGCTTCCTCATAGCCGTTGCCACCATGAACTCTGGTACCACTGATATCAAGCTTCTTCATCTCAGCACGCAGGTTCAATTCAGAATCATCTATAGTTTCACCATTAGCAATTTCCACACTGTTAGACTTTCTACAAGCATCAGAACTTTCCGATGCATTCTTGTCTATGTCATTCTGTCCTCGAAAAACCTCCTCCGACACACCTGGATTCTTGACACTTTTCCAGCTTCCATTTTCACCATTATCAAACCCAAGTCCATTTTCCGCACCACAAGATGTGCTTTCGTTACAGGGTCTCATGTTTGCTGGATAATCATTACCAAGCTTTCCTAAAACTCCATCTGAATGCTGTTTTGTGAATTCCGAACCCAAGTCATAGTCACCTATAGGTGTGCTAAATTCCTCCTCATCAGAGGATGGAGTTACTGGGGCATTACCTGTACAAGTAGCTTTTACACCAGAACTATTCCCATTAGCCCCAAAGACAAAATGTTTATCCCCAGGTGACTCGCCATCATTTCTATCATTCACACTGTTCGTGTGGAGACTACCTACAGAAACTAAAAAAAAAAAACAATCAGCTCACGAAGTATCAGAAACTGGAATCCGTAAGGAAATCAAATACGGCAGACACAATTTACCTTTACCGGGCGGCGCAAATGGGTTGAAACCCGACAGGATATCGCCGGAAAGAGAGGCTCCTTTCACCTTTCTACCGTTCTTCCTCAGTTTGGCCAGCCTCGGCTTCGGTCGACTCTTGGTCTTTTGTCCTGAACCAGCTCCAAACCCGAAGTGGATTCCATTCCCGATACCGGGCTCCGTAGAGAAAGAGGACGAAGGGTGCATGCTTCGTTGATCGTGAGATTGGACACTCTCCGGAAAAAATGCGGAGAATAATCCATCGGCAGAGTTTAGGAAAGGAGAAACCGTTTCAACAATCTCCACCGCCGGAGGAGACATCCCAAAATATTCGATACTTTAAAAATCAAAAATTGAAATTTAGGGCTTGAGAAAGGAATCGGAATGTCCTTGCGTGAAGCAGGTGAATGTGTGTAGAGAGTGTCTCTCAAGAGTTAGGGTTTTTGGGATTTGCTTATTACCAAACTTGTTTCGCCATTCCCAGGAGGAGCGTCTGCTTCGCCTGACCGCCCTGGACAAATAAAATTAAATACAAAATAAAAATGTATACACACGTGTGTATTATTATTTTACTTCACACGTGACAAACGAAGTGAAATTTGAAATCACATTTGAAGAGAAAGAAACAAAAAGCTTCTGTGCTCGGGGCCTGGCGCCAAATTTCTGCGATTTCGCGAGAGATAAGGTTAATCATGGAAACGGTTGTTGTAGGTGATTGAAAAATTGTAGCTTTGGTTCAATAAAGGAGACGGGAGAAGAATAATGAAGATCCGGATTCTCCCGCGGCTCCATAAAACTCAATTGTAGCTTGGTCGATTTCGCTTTGCATTTTGATTGCGTTGAGGTCTCCAAGGTCGATTGTATGCTTAGACTAGACATCAGGATCCAGATGTTTCGGGAGTTGTATAATATTGGAGATTCCTTTTGCAATGGAGAAAGATATGATGTTTTAGCAAAAATGATGTTTTTACTTGTTGGGAAGCTAGAAACAGATTTCTGCTGAATGTTTTAGAGTTTTTGGAACATTTCCTCTCAGCTATATTATTCCCAATCTATTTCACTCTAAAATTTGTTGTTTTCCAAAAAGAAAGAAACAAAAAAAAAAAAAATTGCACTCTCTTGCTGCCTAGCTGAGCCGTTACAAGGACACTAGAAACTTTTGCGCTTGCGATTTACAGTTCTAGGTTTTGGCTGTATCATAGCTCTGATGGTACCTTTGAGGACTGCATGCATGTTGCCTTTGGCTTAGAGAAGTTGGATGGGAGATAAATGTGTTGCCTTTTGGAAAATTCTCTGACCAGGGGCTAGAATCGCCAGAGGGTCGTACGCATATTTCCTCTTTGCAAATGTTTCCCATCTGTTGCCAAAGTGTGATTTCCACTCTTTTTGAGTTTTATAGTGGGGCAAATACTGCTTCACATTGATGTTTTCTGCTGCACACAAGTTTACAACTCTTTTGTTTTGTTTCAAAAGGTACTCTAAATCATTTGCCCCTGAGGAATTTGGCACTACAGAAGGGAGAAAGGCCACGAGATAGAAGATATCTTCATTTGGAGTAATCAAAGATGTGCGTTTGTTCCATCTGCAACATAAAGTGTTGGAATATGGTTAGTGATTTTATTTTTCACAATCACTGGAAGAACTTTCTTTTTGACATTTTGCTCACTTACTTAGATTGATTGACCGGATATATAAGGATAGGTCCGTTGCTATTGCTTGTGAGAATGTTGTTGAAAGCTTGTGTAGCAAAGTCAGATATTCGGCTCTTGGGAATCAGGAGATTCAGCCAGGGATGTGGAACCTCCCATAAACCTTTTGCTCTCAGTTTTATCTCCGCAATATGCACACGGTCCAGAAACTCAATATATGGCACTTCAGATGAGAACAAAGTGGATGGAATATAGTTCAACTCTGAAAGTAACTTCTCGGTTTCCTGCAGGGCAACCATTCCTGCTATGTTAGAAACCAACAGTTCGATCTAGAGAGTATAGTGATTGTCACTTTAGAAGTTAAGTCTGATGATATACTGCTTTCACATCTTACCTGATTCATAGAGTTAGCTTCTTCTGGGATGAAATATTTTGCCACTTCTAGACAATAAAGAGTTTTACCATCTGACTTGAATTGGCTTGCCTGTGTGGAATCGTTAGGACTGAATGACGACCTCCAGTTATTAAGAAGGTCTGTTCGATTGATTATCACAAATCCTTCCACGTAGTCGAAAGCATTCTCCTTCGAAATCAAATGTTCTTGGTCCCTTGAAAATGCTGAGAAGTCTGAATAGAGTACCCTGATCCATTTAACCTATTAAAATGTGTCAGGAAACTGGTGCTTAGAATCATACCTTATATATTCTGACTCTATATACATATTTCAATAGCCATGCTCAAGATGGAACTTTACCATATGCGGTGCTGGTCCAAGAGCGATCCGTGCCCGCGTGATTATGCCAAACTGTCCAAGCCCTCCAAGAACACTGTAGAAAAGTTCAGAATTCCGCTTCTCAGAACAGGTCACTACTTCTCCTTTCCCTGATTCAATATGTGAAATATATTGTTTATTTTTGTTTGCTGCAAATTACAAGTGTGCGTTGCATGTTTTCACATTGGCGACTACACACTCTTATTTTAGTTTCAAAACCTATTTTAGTCTTCAGTGTTTAGCTCATGAAGAGATGCATCTACTTTACAGGTGCAAATATTTTTGAGTCTACCATAGAGATATAGCATGAATGAAATACCTGTGACAATCTCTAGCTGGTAGACGTTGCTGATTTGGGGTCCATGCTTGAACGCTTGACCACTGATTCCAGCGTTAGATAGAGTACCTCCAACAGTCAGATGAAGGTAGTCTGTCCAGGACTTTGGTGAAAGACCGGATTTTAGAGTCTCCCGTAGAATGTTGATCCATAATTCACCACCTGAGACATCGACATACGGTTGCTGCCCCTTGTAAATCTTGATATCAGGACTTCGAAGCGACTCCATGTTGATGACAACACCTTGATGAGCTAGAGCTTGTCCTTGAAGCGAGTGACCATGGCCTCTGGCTGCTACTGTAAGATTTGAGGTGGCGCCCAGATGTACTATATGCTTCATCATCGATGAAATATCAGAAACTGACCTCGGATGTAGAATTGCCAAAGGTGGTAACTGGTACCTGTTGCCAAAGTCCTTGGCCGCATTGTGAACATCATCGAAGCTTATGTAACCCTCCAAATCTAGTGAATCTAATAAGGAACGAATATCTGAAGGATTTGCAGGAGGTAAATCTATTGGGGTACTAACAGAATGATTGGAACAAAGATTGGTTCTACCTGGTATACAGCTTAGAACCAAGATCATGAAAATTCTTAGAAAAGTCTTGTTATTTCGTCTACGAAACCGCAAGGATGAGATCAATCCCATTTCTAGTTTCTTGAGAGAAATTGAAAAGAGTGAGAGATGGGGTGATATGGGGGAAGTAGAGTTAAACTTGAGGTATAGAACACTCTCTGGAAAAAAAAAGAGGTAGAGAGGGGAATTTAAAGAAAAGGTTTTGGGCGGTACAGTCATATACTTGTGTTCACTATATAGTTGGATTGCCATTACTTTTTTTGTCTCTTGCTGTAAATTAAAATATCTTGGTGACATTTTATTTTTGTTTATGCCTATTTTATAGGAAGTAAGTTTCTAAAAAAAGTAGTTTTAACTCCTATTTTCTCAACTTTTTTTTTTTTTAATGTTTGGTTAACAGTTCACATCCCGAGTACGTACATACATTCTCTCCCTGCATAAAAGGTAAAAACATTTGTTTTACTGCATCGTTTTTTCTTCTTGTTATTATTTTGTCTCTTGGCTACGCTTACTGTCAGAGCATGTACAGTAGGGGCCCTACTTGGGTCTCATGGTACTTGAGCTCAGTTTGAGGGAAGAGAATCTTGCCCACCACCCTCTACACTCAGACTAGTGACCTCATTGGATCTTTTTATTGGACCATTTTTGCATCAGTTTATCTTGTCAGTTCTTGCAGTATTTGAGTTTGACTATTAAGCTTGGAACTAAGTTACCCCTTCGGACCAAACATCAACATTGGCTACGAGTAATTTGACCTTAGTTGGAAGTGATATGTGCTCTTAATTTGCTCAAAATTATCATAAAAAAAAATATAAAGAAAAGGACAGTTCAAAGGGAGATAAATAGTAACATCAATACCACTGTTGGTGCTTGCAATAAAGATAATGTATGTATATGTTGTGTCTTCCAATAACGTCATGTTCTTTTTGTTGTGTGATTGAAAGATGTAGGGGCCTTGCTTACACAGTCGGGAAATATGGAAGTAAAGGCTGAAGAAGATTGTAATGTGGGCAGTCCAGTGACAGTTTGAACAAAGGAGGCACCGCAAATAAATGGCCTATAAATAAAAGGTATTGATTTTGCTCATTTGAGTAGGAGTGTTGAAATTTAAGACTGAGATATTGTTCATCTTTTTCTCTTTTTACTTTCTTATTAGTTATATCAAGTGGCAGCCAACAAATATAGTCGTAGGATATAATGACTCAACGAGTCTATGACGCAAAAAGTTAACAGTGACCAATTATGTCAATAGATTTTCAGTGAATAACTACCCTTCGTCGTGTATCTGTCTTATGTGACCTTTGTGTGCAATGAAACCAGTGGTCTAAGCATTATTACTCCTTTTTCTGCTTCTCTTTTTTGTCTTCATAATGCAGTGTTACATAGAAATATTGCTTTATTATTATTTTATATAATTTCATGATTACATTGTTCCAATTATTGGGGGCATTGGCTAATTCACCTTTGTTTTTTGCAATCGTAGCTCACAATACCTGTAGTGGACAAAATACACAGAAGAAACCTTTTTTGCTGCCCCTTGTAAGATACTCTCTTTCTTCTCTATTTTAGACTAACAGAGCATTTTAGTCTAGTGGCACAAAACAAATTCCCTCTCTTCATGCTACACTTAACCGGTCCTATTTCTTGTTCTAGAGGATCAATGCATTAATTATAAAGAAGAGCATGAATTTCAGTAGACCCCTAAGTGAGTCCCTTTCCGTACAGCAACATTATTGACATTCTATCAAATTTTAGTGGCACTAAGTTGTTGGTTTTTTCTTTGTAAATGTTTTTTGTTCTGTGGGTGAATTCTTTTTAGTTGTTTATTTCAGCCTTGTCGAGTTTTTTTGCAGGTCTCACTGTAGTGTCACTTTCCACTCAAAAGTTTCATTTTTATATTTCTTTTCTAATATAATTTCACAGGTAAATCGCCGTGAAGATTGCAATAAGCAGATTTCATTTAAATGGCATCATGATGCGCACAATATGATATTAAACCACCACCATTGCCGCAAAAATAAGGTTAGACTCCACAAACATATTTAATCATTACTCTATGTGATACATGAATCTCTATTTTCCATCTTCTTCTTTTTTGTCATTTTAAAAAAGAAAACATTTGGCATATTTACACCATGATAGATAATTAGATATCTCAATTTCAAATCAATGATATTCCAGAGAGAGAGAGAGAAAAATGGTCCCAAGATAGAATGTCGAGGTGGTGATTGGGGAGTTGGGCTCATTGGCTAGTTCGTTGACAATTAGGTTTCTATTGTCTTCAATTATTATAGAGATACCTTTTTTCTGCAGTGATGGGTTATTTTCTTTCTTTCGTTTCAGAAAACTATATGTCTTCTTTCTCCTCCAATTTTCATTTTTTTAAGTTTTAATTTTTGCATTATTTACCTATTGCCTATTATATAGCTTGTATTGTAGACCCTATGGGTTCCATTCCATCATCACCAAATAAATATAGTATTTTATTTCTAATTTCATTTGGTTTTGGTTAATTAATGCAAAGAGATCCTCCAAGCAAATCTTCAATATATGCTTTTTACTTATATAAAGTTGTCTATTTACTATTTAGGGTAAGAAACCAAATTAGGTGTCTATTTAGGAGAAAAGAACAAATTAGTTTGTCTACAAATGAATGTGTTTCAGCCTATTATAATTTAACTCAAAAGGTTCATAACATTCACTATACATGTAAGTTTTCTTTTTCAAGTTGTATAGTACATCCAAATGTTGGATTCATTAAAAAAAAACTTATAATTTGATTTAAATATCAAAGAATACGTTTGTGTTTATATTAGAAACAATATGTATAATTATCAAATATAAAACATTTTCAGTTTTCATAAGATATTTTTCCAAAGTGTATAACGTAACAGAAATATTATATGCGTATTGAAATAATTGAACCTCTATTTTGTTAGTCGTATTATCATGAACTTCTTTCAACCAAGCCAACCCACTTTATTGATCCACAATTTAATTTGTGAGTGAGTAGGTGTTTTCTTTAAACATATATAGGTGATAGGTATGATTCGTTTTTTATGCTATTATCACTGTATAACCTTAGCCCCATAGGAGTAATCAACAACAACTATACTGCACATAACCTTTTTCTGAGCGCGAGAACCATTCATTAAGATTTGTTAACGATCATTTATTTAATTTATAGTATATAAACATAGCACTTGTTCTTGTCTTCTTAATAAGATATTCAACGGAAAAAAAAATCTATAGCATTTGATGGTTTTGTTGGAGGATCAGGAAACCAAAGGAAGACCAATTTTGTGAACAAAAGAAAGCTTTTATATCTCAATAATCAACTATGTGGTTTATGCGCAAAGCACCATATTATACATCTAATCACCTTTTCCTCTTGTCTTGTGGATGATTAGCTCTGTTATTATGTTTATATGGAAAAACATATCTTCATATCAACATATTAGGAGGGCTATGAATTCTCGATCTTCAAGCGTGGATCCACATAAAATATAAACATAAAATTCTTGTAGCTAGTTTGAAAATCATTTCTAAGCTTCAAATATTTAACACATAAAAGTCTAATATACCAAAATAGCTTTTCATTATTATTGCTAATTAAACTAAATATCAACTATCTACTCGACATATTTTACGTGGTTAATTAGAAGATTTCTTTTACTTAGTTGATTCTTTTTTGTCTATTATATCTTCATCCATCATATACTAAAAGATTTACACAATTAACCTATCAAACTACTCAAACACCTCCGACTCTTCATTAAAGAAACCTATCTCTCTACGTGGTTCCAATTTGTCCAACTCTCTCCTCCTTCAACTACTTAGTATTGCTCTAGGTGATGTTGATTCTCAGTCTCTTATTCGATGTAACTTCCTTAATTGCTCTACTTGTTTGTATTTGCTCTAAACGCTTGATGTAAACTCTAAACTATATTCTAAATTCGCGCGATAATTGTTTTTGTAATATATAAAATGTGAAATGAAAAATATGAATTAATTTAAGTATTATTGATTCAAATATGTATAATTTGTAATTTTTAAATTTATAATAGATTTAATAAATATTTGGCAATATGTTTAATACATGTTTGACAACATTATTCAATTTATTTAAAAAAATAAAAAATGTTTGAAAACAGATTCCAAAAGTGTTTCTGTTTTAATAGTATAGATAATGTCCCTATAAGAGGGAATCAAAAGCGGATAAATACAAAGAAAATTAGAAAAAACAAAAACTATTCATAAGTGCAAATTTTAATCGTTATCATACATATCTAGCAAATAGTTAATTGTATCCAAAACATACATAACCACGATATACGGTTCAACTTATAATAAAATGCATGCTCAATCATTTAGATTAAAGGCTTTTTGTGTGTAATACTTTATTAGGAAGAGATCAATGTTTTTTGTTTAAAAAGTACTTTGCTCAAAATCTCTGAAAATTGTTTTACAATATAAATGCCTATAAAAATTATAGTATAGTAGCTTAGTGTTCCGTGTATGTTTCTTTTCTAAACATGGAAGAGAGCTAAAAAAACATAAGATCGTTGATTTGTCAAAAGCATGATGAGACAAACAAATCCCATTCGTCATCTTAATATGATTTTTTTTTTTCCTTTGGGAACTGTATTTGCATCCGAAGAGATTAAATTTCAATGATAAGTTGGCATAATTCCTTCCTAGATCATATTATGTGGTCGGGATTGCAAACCTTTTGGGCTCCATCTTGAAATTGTGTCAGACTTGTGGGAAAAAAATAACAAATTTAACTAAGTATCTTGTAAAATTATAAGTGTACATCTTAATGCTGCAACTTCATCTTTCATAGACAAATTGCTGTAGTCTATTGGTTTAAATCGCACTAATCAAACTCAATTGATACACCTATTTTTATTTTGTCTACTACATAATCGACATAATAAATTTCAAATTACTTTAGATTTTAACCCAAAAATTTCGATCATTATTAATAAAGAGAGAACTTTGACATTTGATCTTGAAGGGGTATGTATATGAAAAGAACAGATGAGTACATGTGGCAGACACTTTCCTTTTCACAAGGTTGAATTTTTGATGCAAAGGGGAAAAAAGGTCTGAAAAGGAAATGAAGCCTAAGGCCAAATGATCCCTTAGGTTCATGACAATGACCATCTTCGGCACGCGCAGCTTCAAGAATTAAATAAACTCGTACATCACTATAAGAAAGCTACGTACATCTCTACATAGAAACACCATTAGAGAGTCTCCTGCAACAACTCAGGAAATGTTTTCAATGTCTTATGGAGTAAATCAGTTTGTGACAAATCAGTCTTCTCTGGACCCCGATTGAATAATCTGGAGAAAGATAAGCATTTGCATAAAGTTTGTAGCACAATCATTTCAGAGGCATAATGTTACACCCCATATAACAAGTTTTGTTTATAATTAAGGTCAAGAAACTATTAAATTAGACTAAAAAGATAGAATATAAACAATGGTCATATTTGAACGAATTATTTAAAGCTAAGCTTGTGTGTTAGTGGGCACAAACTATAACAGTCAAAATGAGGAAATAATATAAAAGGGAATAATAATTACCTCGTAGAACAATTTCTGAAGGAGTAGGGACACTTTAGAAGATCTGTTTTGAGTGATTTTCTGAAACTAAAGAGAAATAAATGAGGCAAATTTGATTAACAAGATTCAAAGTATAGTGGCTTTGTGCTATTAAGTTCAACGAACTAGCTAGTAAATCTTTGAAATCTAATATTAGAACGAAGGTAAATCTTTCAAAACAATGACTGATGAAGCATCGAGTCCCAAGTATTTCAAACGATAGCGACCAGTGATTATTTGTCTATATTGAGGGTTATAAAACATAGAAAAAGGGTTATCTTCACGTGGTAAGTGGAGCCAATTCCTCACCCACTGCACTAGATAGAAAGTAAGTAACTAACATGAGTAAGAAAAGGACTTGAGATAACGCGAAAAGACATCTAAAAGACTTGGAAACTGAGCAGACAAAGTCGTGGAAACAAGAAGAAGAAGAAGAGGAAGCATCAAGTCTATCTTAATGGCTGTGCTTGAAAGTCTCAAGCAAAGTGGAACCACTTTAGGGAAAAACCAAGTCACGAGCTATATGCAATAAAGGGGACCCCTCCTCTAAGCCATGTCTCGGCTTGCGCCACGTGGATCCTAATATGATATGGTAGGATCACTATCTTGAATCTCAGACTGACTCATTTGACTGATAGATAAAACTAACTATAAGGTGTGAGAAAAAGATTGTGGGGTTGGCCAACTTCTGAGACATCAGAAGAGGAGCAGTAAGGGGTCACAAGGTTTCTAAAGCCTGAAATTGTGACTTTTTGTACGTCACGTTTCAGATCTTTGTTGGGATATTGCCCGAATTAACTACTCTAATGAAACATGCATGGTAGAGAGGCTAAAAATGTCTTGTTCAAGTCATGCATGTTGGAAAATCACAAGTCTATTTGAAAACAATAAATTCGAATTTTCTGAAACAATCTATGCAAAAAACGTTAGATTAGTAACATTAATGATCAGTTGAAGTCTAAACACCAAAAAGTAAACAAAAGCCTGAAATTGCGACTTTTTTTGTACGTTACGTTTCAGATCTCTGTTGGGATATTGCCCGAATTAGCTACTCTACTGAAACATGGTAGAGAGGCTAAAAATGTCTTGTTCAAGTCATGCATGTAGGAGAATCACAAGTCTATATGAAAACAATAAACTAAGCTCGAATTTGCTGAAACAATCTATGCAAAAAAAACGTTAGATTAGTACAACATTAATGATCAGTTGAAGTCTAAACACCCAAAAGTAAACAAAAAAAATTGCAATAAACTAGCATGGAATAAGCCGTGGAGTTTTTCAAGAAGTGTTGTAGTTTCAATAATTAAAGAATGAGTAAGCACAAAGATTTCATAGAGAATAGAAGCATGTTGATAAACAGTCTTGTGCACGTACGTGATGATCCCGCCAATGTAATAGCCAGAGAGATATGGCCCTTTCTGAATATATCAAATTGTAGGCTTGAATGGATTTCGTTGCAAGATAGTCCATTGATTCAAATTTACAGATAGAATTGAAGTAGTGATTACAGAATATTTGGTAAATGAACATTACCTGCTTGATATACTCAGAAATGGACACAATACAATAATGAGGTCCCTTAGCAATAAAAAGTTTCTCTCAAATTATATAAAACGGGGAAATGAAAGGCTCTAAAATTTCCAAGATCAATGATTTGGAGGACTAACAAGTTTTCGAAATGCTATCTACTTGGTTGACTACAGAGAGGATAAACAGGAATGTGAAGCTACACTATACATGAATCATGGGTTTATACTTTATATAATAAAATTAATAAGCCAAATATATATATATACATACTCTTAATTATAACATTCATATTCCTAAGGTCCAAAAATCTACAAAATAAGAGGATGTAAAATATACTTTAACAAGCAACCTGAGACTATTATTGACCCAGAAATATCGGAGATTGATCGGAGCGTGGTCACCTGATTTCGGTTAGGTTTCTGAATGTTGGGCTCAGCTTTATATAATACGAGAAGAAATAAAGCCCATTATGAAAAGGCCCAATATGGACCGACCCGTTTCAGAAATTTGGTTAAAACTCGAAAGTTGATTAATTCATAAATAAAGTTTTTTTTTTAATTCGGCGTCTCGCAACTTTTCCGTTTTGCTATTGCCTCTGGAGAGGTAAGAAGAAGTTTCCCTGGAAAATTATCTGATTTAGCTTCTATTTGTTTCTCAGGAATACGGATCTTTTTAACCATTGGGTTGTTGATTAGGTTATGGGTTTTCTCTCAGGAAAGACGGAGCTTGAGCAACCGACAAGTCTATTTCCTGTTTGGGGGTCGCGAAGAGAGTAGCGAGAGATTCGTGAATTCCTGGTAAACTAGCTTCGATATTTCTCCTGAAAAAATGTTGATTTCCTTTCGTTCCTCGTCGTAAAATTTCAAATGTATCCTCATGAAGCTCGATACTTTGACTGTTAGCTGTTTGATTAAATTCCCAAGAGAGCACTGACTTTGATTTTAGAATAAAGCTACCCTTTTCATCTCGTATTTCTTGTTTTTTTTTAATGAATTTTGTATACAAGGCCTAGAGAGCTGATCTGGGATTTTCTTTGTTCCAGGGTTTTTGTCTACATTGCTGCTTCGGTGGTGTTTTTTTTTTTGGAGATTTAAGGAAACATGGAACCCAACAAGGAAGATAATGTTTCATTGGCACCAACAGCTTCAGTTCCTATAACTCAAATCACAGCAGCTCCAATTCTACAAGATGCCTCATCTCAGCCAGGTAATTTATTAGCATTCAAGTAATTGTTGCATCTAAGACTTTACTTTGTGATCCTTAACTCTAATTTTTTCTCCTTTACTGTAACTGCAGGCGTCTCTGCCATACCACATGTGGTTCCTCCTTCTTTTCCCCCACCAATGGTTCCTCCAGTTGCCCGCCCAGCTACTTTTAGGCCACCTATTTCACAAAATGGTGGAGAAAGAACCAGTGACTCAGATTCGGAATCAGAGG
Organism: Eutrema heterophyllum; assembly: GCA_002933915.1. Taxonomy (NCBI): domain Eukaryota; kingdom Viridiplantae; phylum Streptophyta; class Magnoliopsida; order Brassicales; family Brassicaceae; genus Eutrema; species Eutrema heterophyllum. The sequence goes on from PKMM01011779.1 coordinate 656,361, forward strand.
ATGAACATTATGAGATATCTGAAGAGAGTAGGCAGGTCAGAGAAAGACAAGAAAAGGCAAGGAAAGACTTGCTGATAAAGCGTCATGCTGCTGCTATCGCAGTTCCAACAAATGACAAAGCTGTTAGGGATCGCCTTAGACGACTTGAGGAGCCCATTACTCTATTTGGAGAACAGGAAATGGAGAGAAGAGCTAGGTTGGCTCAGCATATGGCTAGGCTCTCCATCGATGGCCAATTGGATAGACTGTTTAGAGCTCACGAAGAAGATGCGGCTCCAAAAGAGGAAGTGGATGATGAATTACTTGAATACCCCTTTTTTACCGAGGGTCCAAAGGAACTTAGAGATGCTAGAATTGAAATTGCCAAATTTTCTATCAAAAGAGCTGCTGTCAGGATTCAGCGTGCAAAGCGGCGAAGGGATGATCCAGATGAAGATATGGATGCAGAGACTAAGTGGGCTTTAAAGCATGCTAAAGGCATGGTCCTTGATTGCAGTAATTTTGGGGATGATCGTCCTCTTACTGGCTGCTCCTTTTCACGCGATGGGAAAATACTTGCCACATGGTATATCTCTCATCTATTTCTTTCTAACTCTCAAACACAAACTAACATATTTTCCACATCCTGTTTCTTAGGCTTGGATCTATTTTTGCTGGTCTCTATTATTGATTAGAGTTACCTGAAATATATTGCATTCTACCTGCATCTTCGTTTCCATTGATATATCGGTAAAGAAGTATCCTAATAAACACTGAACCTGCTGATTTTCCTCAGTTTCAATTCCTTACACCTTTATCAGACCATGTAGTTAGTTATAGGCCTATAGTTTATCTTATAAATAGCATACTCCATGTCTATTGCATTTGTCTCTTCTAACTGCATTTACACGTTCTCTAGGTTCATGACTTGTGTGATTCACATAATTCCTCTTCTGTCTAATAATTCATGGTTTTTCTTTGTCTAGTTCTCTGAGTGGAGTTACTAAATTGTGGGAGATGCCTCAAGTTACAAACAAGATTGCTGTCTTGAAGGATCACAAAGAACGTGCAACTGATGTAGTGTTCTCCCCTGTGGATGATTGTCTAGCAACTGCTTCTGCTGATCGAACTGCAAAGTTGTGGAAAACTGATGGAACACTCCTACAAACTTTTGAAGGTCATCTGGATCGTCTTGCACGCGTTGCCTTCCACCCATCAGGGAAATACCTTGGAACAACAAGCTTTGACAAAACATGGAGATTGTGGGATGTAAACACTGGAGCAGAGCTGCTTTTGCAAGAAGGTCATAGTCGTAGTGTCTATGGAATTGCATTTCAACAAGATGGAGCATTAGCAGCTTCTTCTGGGCTTGATTCACTCGCACGGGTTTGGGATCTCCGCACTGGTAGGAGTATTCTCGTCTTCCAAGGACACATTAAACCGGTAAGACTCAAGTTTTGTTCTCTTAGTCCTCTTCCTCAGGCAAAAGTGATCATTTACTAACCCTTATTTTACTCTCCTCTGTTGTATATGCTTCTCCAGGTTCTCTCAGTGAATTTCTCTCCTAATGGTTATCACTTGGCATCTGGTGGTGAGGATAATCAATGCCGTATTTGGGATCTAAGAATGAGAAAGTCATTGTACATTATACCAGCTCATGCTAACCTTGTGTCTCAAGTGAAGTACGAACCACAAGAAGGCTACTTCCTAGCCACTGCCTCATACGACATGAAAGTCAATGTAAATACTTCTGTAATCCCTTGCACTAAGTATCTTTTACTGTCTTCTGTTTCATTTACTTAAATAGTCTGTTTCTACTTTTTCTAACATTTTGTCTTATATAACAGATATGGTCAGGCAGAGATTTCTCGCTTGTTAAAAGCTTAGCAGGACACGAGTCAAAAGTCGCCTCTCTAGATATTACTGCAGATAGCTCGTGTATCGCAACTGTATCACATGACCGCACCATCAAGCTTTGGACAAGCAGTAGCAACGAAGAAGACCAAGCCGGAGAAACAATGGACATAGATCTCTAGCTTCTTTTTTCATCATATTTGCACGAGAAAAAACTTGGAATCGAGGGATTTAGAGATCATGTTGTTAGAGAGAATCTTTATCATGGTATTGATTGGTAACCTTGTCAGGGATTATCGAAACTCAGGATAATGATTGTCTTCGAATATTTTGCCATTGCGTTTAACAAAAGCAAATGACTGAACTTTGTTTACCTGTGATACTACTTGACACCATGTTAACAAAAACAATTACGTTGATATATTAGATTGTACAAGGAACTAAAGTAATGTTTTGTATGTGTGACTTGTCTGAAGAACAAAGAGATGTGATCTTCTAAAGACTCTTCAGGTTGCAGATTTATTTGTACCAACCAGCAAGAAAGTGCCGAAGTATGAAACAGAAGGCGCACGCTAGAGCCTGTAGTAGAAACAAAACATAGTATCACAAAACCAGTATCGATTATTTTCATTATGTAAAAATGGTGATGAACATATAACTGAGAACTACCTGGAAAACGAGAAGATGGATGCAAAGAGACTTTTCTGATTTAGGACCAAATAACCTCAAGTAAACGTTGACGAGTGTCCCATCTTTTGTTCCGGTCAGTAATCCGGTTGCAGTATCAAACCTGGATATTCCAAAGACAAGATGAGTGATGCGTCTGTTCTTTAATCAATCTACAAAAGGTAAGTACACAAAGATGGTTACCTCGGGAGACGATGGCGTGGACATTTCACAATGCCAGCAAGCTGAGGAGTTAAATATAGTATGTTAGATAGTTGAAACATGAGCTCACAAGATTATAAGCAAGCCAGAGAAGAGTGTAATTAGATATGAACCTGAGGAAGCGACAATAGAAAGTTCAGAACTTGAGGAAGAAAGAAGATGAGGAGGGTTTCACTGCAAAAGCAAAATTTCAGAAGAGCATGGGAATCAGTTGCAGGGTCTTACACTAGCTGGATACATGATGCAAATGATGAATCTGAGCATAAAGTATAAGAAACTAAAAGGAAAAGATGTACCACGATATGTTTATAAAAAAACTTTAGAGGTGATTGTTTCCATGTAATAGTGAAGTGTCTCATAATATTTAATTAGGTTTTGGAAGTATACCTGAAGTGACCCAGAATACCAACAACTGCCATAGTCATTCCGGCAAAGACTGTGTAAGTGTCTCCAACAAAAACTGAAGACGGATACCTAACAACAGCAGATGGCTTCAGAAAAAGCATTACTTGAACTAAGAGAAGAAAAAAAAAAAGGTTAAAAGAGAAAAATTTGTGAAGGATTTTACCAATTGTAGGCAAGCAATGCTAAGGATGTTGCCATCAGTGGTTGAGTAAGAAATATCGAAAAGGCGTGAGCTTGGTGATACTCGGGATCAGTAGATGATCCGATTTGCATAACGTTGTGTATCAGGATCTACAAGTAACTGGGATGCATCATATCTCAACCCAAAAAAGGAACAGATAGAGAAGAAGTCTAAGACATTATTTCTGACCATAGGACTTACAGCAGCGGCGGTAACAACTGTTTGACCAATTTCAAGGCCATTCAAACCAGCGTGAATGTTAATAGAGTTTGTGCAGAAGACGGCAAGTAACCCCATATATAACTTATATATCCGTCCTGAAACATTGAAACATCTATTGAGCTAACCATGAACATTTTTACCTTCTCCAAAAATACAGTTATGGTACTCAACGTGTACAAACGAGTGTAACATGGTAACATGTACAAGAATCAGTACCTAGATCAAGCACTTCCAAGCCAACATAAGCAACTAGAGGTTTCGGTATGACAATAGTTGTATGACCAGCATAAGCCATCAGTAGTGGAAGGGTAGCGAAAGATGGCAGGACAAGTTTCCTATTTTTTAAAAAAATTAACAAGAGAGAAGATGTGAACAACAATCATTCATGAATTTCATCAGAACAAAATATATAAAATTTGAACTTACACTCTCCAAGGCACATCAAGGACATCATCTACAAATCCAAGCAAAATCATGAAGCAAATAGATGCTAGTGCTGCATTATACTCCACAAGCCACTGCACAAGAATCATTAGCAGCCAAACTGAGGATCCTTGAGCACAGGTGTTAGTGGCATGATCAGGCTGAGAAGACTTACATTCGAATCTTCAGTGAAATTAAAATACTGAAATATTATCGCCACGATCAAGAAGACAATGCCAACAACAATACCCAACGATTCAGGCCTGAAAAGAAAACAAGAGGAAATGAAGCAAAATTTGATCACATTTGTAAGCTGCGATGGATCAAAACTTACACTTGAACTTCTCCTTGAGGCGTGCCCCTTTTGTTGATGTCAAAACCAAACATGTTACGCCTCAGAACGTATCTGGCAGCGACAGGAATCATCTTGAGTGTGACGAAGAACCCCACGAAGCTAAGCCCAGCGTTAATGAGGATCGAGCGCCTGAGCTCGTTGTCAACCTTGTAGTGAAAACAGAGAAGGTAGAGATAGAGCGAGCACAGAAGAGAAGAGATCACGAAGATCACTCCCAATTTCGGCGGCGCGAGACGGAATTCCTCGCCGGAAGCATTCCGGGTCATCTTCTGCTCCGATGGCGCTGAGTTGGGTTCCGATTTATTGGAAACTGACATTGAAGAAGCTCTCTTACGAGCTGCCATGGCGGATCCGTTCGCTCGAATTCGATTCCCCGCCTCTGGATTTGCTTCCAAACCCGTTCGATGAGAGCAAAGTCCTTTTAGGCGTCACAGAGACCAATAGAGCTTTGCCACTTCAAAGTAATACGACACCGTGTCATCCAAGTAGGATTTTTTAGTTTAAAAAAAATTATTTGAATAAGTCAACTCTAATAAATTTGTTAGATAGGTAAATTACATACACACCCTTGTTCAAAGATTGACCTAAGTGATAAGCCCAACCTAAATCCTATTGATCAAAGAGTATAATCTTAGTCCAAAATCTAGAACTAAGCTCTAATAAGCATGCTTTTTTAATATTACTTTTACATGTTTGTGGCAAACAAACAAAAATCTTACATGGTCTACCATATTTACACATATTCACGACAACAAAAAAGGAAACTAAATGACTTACAGAACAACCAAACAAATATTTAACGGAGGTTAGCACCATTAAATGAATTTCTTGTAAATTGAGAAGAAGAAAAATATACACTTGGACAAAACTCAATCAAGTAATACACTGTCTCACGCATGCGATTTATGTTAATCATGGAGGTGTGTGTAATAGTACCAAACAAGAGTAGCGGAACAAAATGAGATTTGAGAAGCGATGGTTATGATTTTTGTCCTTTTCACTTTTGGTATCGAGTATTTCGTTGTTTAACTACATTAGATCTCGATTTTTTTATTCTCTTTTGTAGTAAATAATAAAATAAAAAAAACAAAGATTAGGATTGAGATGGAACTACAAGAGAGGCTGATGTGAACGGGAAAAAATAGTGACGGCTTATGTCAGAATTTAGTTGTGAACACGTTTGTATATTTCATGGATTGCTAAAGTTTGAGGAGTGATCCAAGAAATTAACTTTAGGTAAAGGCAAACGAATCATAAATATTCTGAAAGGGCGTTTTTAAAAAAATTAAAAAAAAAAAAGAAAACTGATTTGAAACGTACGTTAGCACGAAACTCGTATGATAATTTTCCCAATAAAAGTATATGAAAACTTATATAATCAAAACCCATTATTTCATCATAGTGGCTACCAAGTGTATATACCAACATAAATATATAAAATAAATAAACGAAAGGAAAAAGAAGGCACTATCTGTCCCCACACGGTTCCATTGAGAAATAAGGCTTATGTATGTGTGTGACTATATTATAAATATAAGTTGGTTCTTGAACTTCATCATTACATGTAAATTGAGAACACAAAAAAAAAAAAAAAAAGAGTTAGAAAAATGGGAGTGTACTTAGGCAACTATTGGTATGTAATTATAATTGTGTTGGTGTTGGGAAAAGAAGTGAGAAGTCAGTCATTAAAAAATGGTTATTATTCAACTTCATGTCCAAAAGCTGAGTCAATAGTAAGATCCACCGTTGAATCTCACTTTGATTCTGATCCCTCCATTTCTCCTGGCTTGCTTAGGCTTCATTTCCATGACTGTTTTGTTCAGGTTCCAATTCTTCTTTAATCTCAATCTCCTTTAAGCAATTATACAAGTAACTGAATGTTGAATTTGACCTACCTATTATTAGGGTTGTGATGGATCGGTTTTGATCAAAGGGAAATCTGCGGAGCAAGCCGCTCTAGCGAATGGCGGTCTTAGAGGGTTCGAGGTGATAGATGATGCGAAAGCCCGGCTTGAGTCGGAGTGTCCAGGAGTTGTGTCATGTGCAGATATACTTGCACTTGCTGCTCGTGACGCTGTTGACTTGGTACGCAAGTTTACTAATTAACCCTAATTAGGGTTTTACTTGATTTCCTTGGAAGATTTTTATTGATTACGTATGGAAACAGAGTTCAGGGCCAAGCTGGCGAGTTCCAACGGGTCGTAAAGACGGGAGAACCTCGTTAGCGTCGGAAGCATCGAATCTACCTTCGCCACTTGACTCTGTTGCTGTTCAAAAGCAAAAGTTTCAAGATAAAGGATTGGATACTCATGATCTCGTCACTCTACTCGGTATGTTTTTCATCTCTCTTTCTTTTTTAAATAATCTACATTTTTTGTTCACATCCCTAATTTATATTCTACTAATTACCCGCACGAGAATAAATTATGTGATTTCTTTATAAAAGATTATTAATTCCTATTTTCTTTTTGAGTTTATTTAACTTTTTATATTTTTATGAGTACGTAATTTTCTATTTATCCATAATTGCGGATCATCGGGATGCATAACGCGCTATCCATTACTTGAACCATACATTGAAAAAATCCGTTTCATGATTAGTTCATAGCCTGTTAATAGATAAAGGCTTATGTATGTGTGTGACTATAAAATATAACTTTTTAAATATTTTTATGAGTTTATTTAACTTCAGTTATGTTAAACTTTAAACATATATATATATACATAGTTTTAAAGAAACATAAATAGATCTTTAGTTTTTCGAAATTTGAAAACAAAGGTATGCACAACACACGCCAACATGGAAAAAGTTTAAGCACCTAAAAGTTGTAACTTGTAGTACGCCCTGTTTCATTTTATATTTTTTTCTTGGAATTTAAGCAAATGAAATTTACACAATTTATCTTTTCTCTCCAAAATGATAACACATTATATGCACGTTTTATGAGGACATGCAGGTGCACATACAATAGGTCAAACGGACTGTCAATTTTTCCGTTACCGTCTATACAACTTCACGGTGACCGGAAACTCCGACCCAACCATAAGCCCATCGTTTCTTACGCAGCTCAAGACTCTTTGTCCTCCCAATGGAGACGGCTCAAAACGTGTTGCTCTTGACATTGGCAGTCCTTCGAAATTCGATGTTAGCTTCTTCAAGAACCTACGAGATGGCAACGCCATTTTGGAGTCGGACCAACGGCTTTGGTCGGACGCCGAGACAAAGGACATGGTGAAGAAGTATGCGAGTACTATTAGGGGTTTGTTAGGGTTTAGGTTTGATAATGAGTTTGGTAAAGCTATGGTTAAGATGAGTTCCATTGATGTAAAGACAGACGTCAATGGTGAGGTTAGGAAAGTTTGTTCCAAGGTGAATTAGTTTTGAGTAAAACAGAAATATATATATATATATATATATATATAAATAATACCGAGTGTATGTAGTAGCTCTTGTGGTTCAAGAAATCCCTTGTTGGCTTATGTGTCCCAAGTTCGAGATATTACATTGTGATGGAGATATTGAATTTTAATTTTTCAATAGAAAATAATCTAGAAAAAAAATTGATTGGTAAAAAAAAATATATAAGGAATTTTCAGTTTAGGAAAAAACAATTTTAGAAAAATAATAGTTTTCATTTTTGTACTGATATACAAGGTTATTTCACTAAATTCCTATTTTTATTTTTGTAATGATTGAGCAAAACTATGCATAAAGATTAAAAACATTAAAAAAGACAGTGAAATAATAGTTGGCAAAAGAAACACCAATAGAATTCTGACAAACAAACAAAACATATCAACTTCTCCCATTTATTTATTAATATGAAGTATAGATAATTGCCTGGTCCACCAAACTACTAAGATCTGACCTTTCTGTTCATCTTCCATACCTTTTCAACGACAGATTAAACTGAAAATGGTCAGATTAGCGATTTCTTTGTTTCTCTTTGCATTATGCTCTTTCACATCGTCTTTCTCTGCGAGATCATTCATCACCACAAAACCTCGGCCGATTGATTCGTTTCTCCCTAAACCCAAGCTAGAGGTAATATCAATTTCGATTCATTGTAAGATTCTCTGACCCAGGAATTACGGAAACAACTTATTGATTTTTTTTTTTTTTTTAATATATATTTTGGGATCGAAATTTCAGAATGCGGGTGTGTGTTCCTACACGGTGATCATCAAGACAAGCTGTTCCTCGGTGTCTTACACCAGAGATAAGATCAGTATTGCGTTTGGTGATGTGTACGGCAACGAGGTGCGTTTTAAAAAAAATTCATTTCTGGGTTTTACATGTGCAAAATATCCATATATCGAATTTTGCTTCAATTGAAAAAATGAATCCGTAATCAATTGAATTTAGAATTTGAATTGAATTTTTCCCCCTTTATTTCTCCTTGACAATTTAACAAGAACTTCTGGATTTTAAGATCCAACAAACTTAGCCTAGGTTTAACCAATCCCAGCTTAGTCAGTCTTTGTTGTGAAAATTCAGATCTAAAAATGCGATTTTCTTTGTCAACTGGTTTTTCGATTTTCTGTGACTTACGGTTGTCTTTTTTTTTAATAAACCTTGGAAGTTGCAGACCTTTGGTCCATAATCTCCTGTCCGGAGCCAGCTGTTGATAATAACACGTTTAAGGCGCGTTTTAGTATTTACGATGATGCATATTCAAAAGGTCTAAATCTTGAAATTAAGGCGCGTTATATTCTTTCGATCCTTAATTTGTCTAATAAAATTAGGGAAAAAACAGTGAGTATATATATTTATCTTTTTATTTATGTGAATCCTTCTTTGTTGGTAATCAAGGTATACGTGAAAAGACTAGACGATCCATATTCGAGGACATTTGAAAAGTGTTCTTCAGACACATACAAGGTAACGGGACCGTGTATGCGCGACGTCTGTTATCTCTACCTCCTCAGGCAAGGATCCGACGGCTGGAAACCGGAGAACGTGAAGATCTACGGCTCATCCATCAGATCAGTCACTTTCTACTATAACCTCTTCTTGCCTAACTCCATTTGGTATGGCTTTAACGTCTGCAATGGCATTGGCATTGGCATTGACAAGTCTTCTGATCATCAACCCATCATTGCCTCCGCCCTCGTAGCAGCTACGTAAGATTGATATAAACAAAGAGAGTTGATTATTATCTGTGAATGATGTGTTGCTATTTTTATGGCAGAAACAGAACACTAGTATTGTCTTGTTGAGTGTATTTGTGAGAAAACATTAAACATGTACAATGTGAGATTGTTAATGCCGTGATGATGTGATCTCTATTGCAAGTTGCGACTAGCTTTTCTCTTTAATATAAAATAAAATAAAAAGCATGCAAATTGCAATTAGTTCACATTTTTAATTTTTTTATTTTTTATCTAACATATACTTAACTAAAACTATATATATTTGTTTTAATTAGAAAGGTTACTCAAAATCTCAAAGAAACCAAAATTTTGTTAAATTCAAAACCAATCGAAAAGAAATATGTGGTTTTCTTTTAGTAAAAACTAAAAAGTTGTCCCAAACTTTTAGGAATCCCAAACTCTCTAAACCAGCTCAGTTCGGTTTAAATATATAAATTGGGTTTCTTTTTTTAACTTTTTCAGGAGTAATAATCTTTTCACGAGGACCACTCTCAATTTCCTCATCGGAAGCAGCGGTCTTGCGAGTCATCATCTATTTCCTCCGGCGCTACGTTCTCGACGGGACTGATCCGAGATAAGGTAGTTTCTTCACTTTGCGTCGGGATCTCGTTCGACTTTTCTGCTTTTGGATTTTGTTTTGCCTTGAGTATCAATTTCCGATTTCAAAACTTATAACGTATGGGGAATAGAAAGATGATTCGTTTGAGGATTTGAAATTAGGGTTTTGTTTGGTTTCGGAGGGATTGGGGTCATGGTGCTAATAGCTTCTCCCTCTAGTATGCCCAAAAGTTTGAGACTTTTGGATCTGCTATAATCTGTGATGATGTATCTTGTAAGATTTACCAAACACTTTATTGGTATCACTGCTTATACAAGCAGAGATATTATCATTTGAATCAGCTTTGTGCTCTGTAGAATGAATGTGAAAGTATCTCTATTTCTGATCAGGCTCGTCTGTAATTCTGTATATGTATCGTGTGTTTTATGGTTTCCAGGGGTCCTGAAGATGAAGGAACTTCCTTTTGAATGAGTCATTGAGATACTTGCAAGGGTTCCGGTTAAGGACTTGCTACGGTGTAAATGCGTCTGCAAAAGTTGGCGCTCACTGTTCCAAGATGAGAGATTCATCAGAAAGCACACAACTCATGCCCCAAGTATGATTCTTTTGCTTCCTTGACGGCCAGAGGATTCAGAACCACCGTGCACTTGTACCTATCAAGGTCGCAAGCTAGAGATGATATTTGAAGAGCCTGAACTGAACGCTGATGGAGAAAAAAGCTTGCTTCTCAAAGCTTTTGTCATTGGCCATTGCAATGGACTCTTTTGCTTAAAGCTTCAAAGGACATCTTTGGCTGTTTGGAACCCAGCTTTGAGAGAAATAAGAAAAGTTGCAAGAATCAAACGACAGTAAACTAGGGGTTTGATTGGTTTTGGTTATGACCACTCAATTCAAGATCACAAGATCCTTGTTGTTCCGCCTTTGCTAACATCAAAAGATCCGCTCACAAATTGCTCTAAAGCACAAGTGTTGACTCTTAAGTCCGGTGTGTCTAGGATGATTGACTTCCCTTGGACGGAAAAATTGTGACTGGCCCCGTGTTAAGCAAGAGGGAATCCTTGTGGCTGAAAATATCTTCTGGCAGCTCTATGCTCTTAACTCTGCCATAGAAATAAGGGAAAATATCCTGACATTTAGTTTGGTTTCAGAGACAATCAACTGCTGCTCCAGTCCTAGTCCGCAATGTGGAAAGCTAGTGTATAGAGTTTTAAAGGTGTTGAGAGGAAGTCTATGTGCAGTGGAGAGCGAGAAAGGAGACTACTGTGATGATATGGTGGTTTGGTGTGCAGACCATGAAAAGAAAGACAATGGTCGAATCAAATCTTGGAGCAAGATCTTGAGGCTGACAGCATCCGATATTGAAAGGTCAACGTGTTGGCGGGTCTATGAATTTCGGCTAGGAACCGTGATAAACCAAGCGGGATTGTTACTCGTAAAGGTGACGACACGTGAAGGAAAAATTTTAAAAATGTGAATACAACTTGGAGGAAGATAGAATGAGAAAGGTTGAAGCTAGTTTGCCCTTATCTTATTTTGGCATAATGGAGGAGTATATTGCAACTCTTGTTCCTACTAGAGCTTAGTTTTTAATTTCTTATGTTTTTTTTAAAAGGAGATTTCTTGACATATCTTGACATATTCAATTAATGGGTTTGTTTCTATTTATTCTGGCATTTATTTGCAAGTGAATTAGTGAACAAGAAGCGCAATGAAAGTAATAAGCACAGATTGGCCAAGACTGGGAACTAACTGTTCTGTTTGGGATATTTTACTGATAGACAAATCATTCCAAATTTCACATAAGCACGACTCTCTGTAGAAGCAAAATTTGTGCATCTCTCGCTGAAAGCCATTTAGAACTTTAGTCAAAACACCGAAAGGACCAGGAACGGTGAAGCTTTGAATAGATCAGAGCTTGAGAATAAGGCCAATGGGGCAATGATCACTGCCGTTGATATCAGGGAGAATGTAGGAATCATGGACATTGGCTGCGATCGATTCAGATACCAAGAAGTAGTCCAGTCTCCATCCTGTTTCACACACCAATTCACCAGTTTAACAATCCAAAATATGAATCTGAATATGTATCAAACAACTATCAACAGTTTTTTTATGCAGACTTAATTACCTCTGTTGGTTTTGCGGGCACCATGGCGATAACCCCAATAAGTGTAACCTACAACACCAGGATGTTGCTTTCTAAAGGTATCCACCAAGCCCTTGTCTAAGAAGTTTGCTCCAAAGGATTGTCTTTCTTCTATTGTAAAACCAGCACTTCTTTTGTTCCCCTAATTAAAAGATTAGGTGGAACAAGCACGAAACAAACCAAGAGGTGATTATTGTTTTCAACTAATTGAATGACATAAAAAGAAGAATCTGAGTTAGTTACCGCGGGATTGTAGATGTCGATTTCTTCATGAGCACAATTTAGATCACCAGTCAAGACTACAGGTTTAGACTTCTCCAGCTCCTGCAGATGCAACAGGGCCATTGAGGTCTGTGTAAGAAGAACATATACAATAAATAAAGAAACACAGAAGAAAAATTTCATACTTCGATGTAATTGCTGAGGGTTTGATCCCATTCTTCAATCCTGTATGACTTGAAAACCCAGACATTTGTTAAATTAAAGAAAACTAGAATATGTCAGCTGTAGAAACTAGATACCGTAAATTTGAGGAGTACCAGTCTTTTTAAGCCATCTCCGGAATTAGGGACATAGGTGCTTATCAAGTAGAATGAGTCGAATTCAACAGTCACAATGCGTCCTTCCATGTCATGATCTGATCCGGATAGACCAGTACCATATCTAACCGAGAGCGGTTTTATCTGTCAAAAGACCAACTTGATTAGAACATTTACATTTCAATTTCACATATAAGATAAAATGGATATGAAATAACGAATAAGCACATTCTTGTGTTACCCGTGAAATAATCGCAGTTCCAGAGTAACCAAGTTTTGAGACGCTGCAGGACCAGAAACTATGATCATAGCCATCAATAAGAGTTTTCTTAATTTCCTCAACATCCTTCACCTGCCAATAAGTGTAAATAAATGTATTCAGTACAAGAATTTTAAGAGCTGGCTTTCTTCCAAATATAGAGCAGAAACTACTTAAGACAGGCTAATGTTATGTAATGACCTGGATTTTAGTCTCCTGCAAGCACAACACATCAAAATCTTCTCTTTGGGCAAGCTGCAGAGCAGAGAAGCTCTCTAACTTCAACAATGCTCTCAATCCATTAACATTCCAAGTCATAACCTTCACACACTTGGTACCCTCTGGTAGAGGAGGAGGTCTCATTGTCTTGGGGTTATAAGGTTTCCAGTCTTTTTCAGGCTTCTTATGGGCAAGTACCGTCCATGGTTCACTTTGATTAGAGGATGAGACGATTTCATCTGTTTTAAGGACTTCGCTACAAATGGTCAATGATGCTTCTTCCTCTTTCAACCGAGATTTCTGCTTACCTAGGAGGATTAAGCAAACACAATATTTCATAATATTCTACGTAGATGCCAGTATATATACACAGTGTTCGCTTTGTTTAACACATGACAAACCTGTTTTCGTCATTGACTTCCGTTCATTTGAGATAGCTATTGAAGAAACTTTAGCTTTCAAGTTTTTCTCAGTAGCCTGTTTTACTCTTCTCTCTCCATGGTCATTGCCATGAACTTCAGAGCTAATGCAGTCATATTCAGTAGACTCTTCCTTATTTCTGATTTTTCTTTTGGTAGTGACACTTTCTGAACGGGTGGATGAAGTAGTTTCCTTTTTGTCTGCACCAGAACTTTCATCTGTAACAGATAAACAGGCAATGACTTGGTTTTTACTAAAGAAAAAATGTAGAATAGACACAGCTCCGAACCAAAATTCTTTACTGCCTTCACCAGAAAATCAGAAGCTATAGCAATTTTGAGACTTTTCATTCTACTTCAAATGGAACAAGAGTAAACACTACTAAATGCAAACAAGTCCACGAATTCCTTAGATGAGATAGAGTGTGTGTTCTTGGTGTGCAGTGACATACCTGGTAAATTGCTTTCCATATGAAGTCGTAAAATTGAGATAAGTTCTTGTTTGCGTCCTTTCACAGGTAGCCCAAGTTTCCTATATTCAAAACCATTGTAACACGAATACACAAACGTTCCACAAGTTCAAACAAAGAACAAGAACTTGGATGTCCACAGAAACATTAATCAAGCAGCAAGGGAAGGAAGAAAAAAAGGAGCATAAGCTTGCCTCAATGTAGCTCTAAGTTCTTGAACCGTCATCGTATCGATTTCCTTTTGATCATCGTGAACAATTCCCATTTCATATCTATCACTATCACTTCCCTATACATCAATAAATAAGAGAGCCAAAAATCATTAGCAACCATTACAAGCGAAAAACGAACAGTCACAACCTTAGCACCAACCATCTGATGACAATTCTGATCAGGAGCTGCTGCTACTATCTTGAGTTCCTTTTCCTTGCTGTTGTTGATTGAGAAAGGTACAGATTTAGCCGTAGCATTTGACATAAGTCTCTTGTTGAAAATTGTTGTTCCTACACCAACACCGACAATAGAAGAACCAATTCTTAAGCTTCTAAGAGGCACCACCAGAAACCTAGAATCATCATCAGTCACGAAATTAGAATTTTGGAAAAAAGTAAAAAAAAAAATTGAAAAAAGGTCACAGCTTTGAATTCATACTTCAGGTAAATGAAACAGAACACAGAAGAAATCCGAAATCAACAAGTGGGTTCGATTTGTCCGAGAGTAAAGAAACGATTCAGAAGATAACTAGACAGAAAGCCCTAAATTTGAAGAAGAAGAACAACAAAGAGGCGATAACCCAGCAAACAAGTCGAAGCAGATATGAACAGATTTAGACAGAAACGTACTTGGCGACATTGATAACGGAGCTTTGGAGACCGAACTGAAGAACCTTGTTCATCGAAGGAGGGCACATTAAGCGAGACGAATGGGAAGAAAGAACCGCCAAAAAAAAGAGCGTCTTTTTACAAACGCGATTTCCAATTTCGCTCGCTCATCTCTGCGCGTTTATGCACGCGCCGTTTGTCATTGTTCAACTTGCATGACTAACTCATTTTCATATCAAGACCAAAAGCAAAAAAAAGATATAGCTATTGGATCATGAATTGGGATGTTCGGTAATAGAATCAGATTGATCCAAAGCGTTATTTCTACATAGAGTTTATATAAATGGACCAAGGAGATCCAAACGGCCTGCTCTAATATTCCTCTTGTATAAAATCTAAGCGAAAATGTACATCAGACTCGGTTTCATCTCTCTGAAAACTTTAGAATCATCCTCAAGAAAAATCAAAAGTAAACACTTGGGGTTGATTTCAAGCTTGGAGGAGATTGCGGTGATGCTGCTTGAGATTCACCATCAAGAACATCAAGGTTAAACTCCAAGACTTTCCTAACAGTTGCTTGAGATGACTCTCTAGTAATGCTTGAGGTTGAAGAGTTGTCTCTATTCTTTGAGAAAGACATGTGAGCTGAGGTTACCACTGAGCTGAAAACACCTGCTTCTCTTAGCTCATGGATTATAACCTGAGAAAGATGATATCTTTGTGAAATCAAAAGCACTCAGAGAATGTAGATTTTTTTGGATATGATAGCAATGTAACTGACCATTGGTGCATAAATGCGAGTCAGAATTCCCTTCCTAAGAAGTTTTAAGATCAATTTCTTGTCAGTCCATACAACTCGTTCTCTGTACCATTGAAGCGTTTCCTCTGAAGTTGAAGTTGAAGCAATGATGAATGCCTGCAAAAAAAAAAAAAAAAAACAAATGTGATGAATAAAAACTGTACAATCGACGAAAACAAATCAAATCCATACTCACGGCTCTGTCAAAGTCTAGCATGAAACATCTCTTGACATCCTCTCTAGTTGGTTTGCAGCCACATCGATCACGTCTTGAAGTAAGATCTGAAAATCTTGGGTAAGTGTAGTGCAGAATCGCAGCTTCGTCTAGTTTAATGTCACTGTCACAACAAAGATAGGATCAATGTCAGATTCCAAAAGCAAAAGAATGGATGTCTATATATGTCTAAGCCAAAGTAAGAACAAGAACATACTTTGGGATCTTCTCGTAGTTATACCATCGATGAGCACCATTGGGCCGAAGATGGTCTTGAATCCGAGCAGCGGATTTCCCATTTCCATAGGTAAGAAAATAGTTCGGATTGCCACGACTTGCCTCTTTATAGCTTCCAAAGTAAACATCTCTAGGAAGATGTTCATAATTCTTCTTGAACATCGAAACCTAAAAGTTAAAAAGAAAAAAAAAAAAACACTTTTAAATCTGTTAAAAACCCAAGACAGCTAGTTTTAGATGATAATGTTCTGTACACCTCACTGAAAGGTTCCTTGATATCATCTCGCTCAACGCTGCTCTCCTGAAACAAGAACATTTTGAGCGAGTTATCCACATCAACAAACCGAAGAAAGAAAAAAAAAAAACAATTCTAATGTCTCGAAAGAATCGTTGAACTCACGTAATTTGCAAAGATAACTGCGTCCACATCTGCAGGAACATCTCTGAACAAATTTCTTAAGGAATAGTCACGGGTTCCAGAAGGATGCACAAGCTCATCGGTGTCGAGATGCAGTATCCACTCCATACCAGCATCCTAATAGATATTATACCAAGCACATGGAGAGAATGTGAAGAAAAAACAATGTTGGGAAATCTACCTTAATTTACTAGTGACTATGACTATATGTGTGAGCAAACAAGAGGGGAATGTAACAAGTACCCTAGCCATGGTGATAGCCATTTCCATATTCAAGCTTTGTTTTACGAATAATTCGTAATTACACGGTTTGTAGAAGAATTTCTCCAACCAAGTCTCATTCCAAATCCGGCTGTAAATAGAAAAATTGTGAACAAGAACCATTTTTGGTAGACCAAGATGCAAAGGAGCACACCAATCAGTTACCCAAATATGTCTAAATAACCAGAGTTGGTTCCTTTAAATCCTCCATTTTTTTGGGCTCTAATCCATAGCTTAATTAATGACAAACACAAACACACAAGAATGAATACCTTTTAGCTTGCTCTTCTTCTAATTCTCTTGTCCTGTATATAACGTTTACACCCTGCAAATAAAAATCGTCACCGTGAATAATAATATAAAAACAAGACAAAATCAGGATTAAAGAGAGGTCAATTATATAACAGAAGAAACTCGGGAAAAGGGCTCACAGGGATGGACTCCAAAACTCGAGACACATTTGGGGAAGCAGCAGTGCCTTCAACGAATAGATAAAAGGTTGAAACTCCAATGACCTTGTGATAGAAAATCCATGGCAGTGTCTGCTCTAATCCTGCTGAAGTGCTCGTCGTAATACATATCTACCACCGGGAACACACACAAAACCCCGATTTTTTTGTTTTTTTAAATCATATATCACATTAAAATACATAAAAAAAACCAAAATTGGATCAAGAGGTCTAACCTTAGGTTTCAGATCCGGATTGTAATCAAGCTTCAAATCCCGGAGATACGGAAACGATGGAGCACGGCTCTGACCCAGAAGAGAAGCGCAGCCCGAATCAGACCGAAGAGACCGTTTCTCGGGGATTGTGGCCATTCCGGGGAATCGATGGTTATCAGTGAACCACTGCGTAACAGAATCGTTGATTCCGCCTCGCCATTGGAGGAGGAAGGCGAAGCAGGCTAAGGAGAGAGGAAGAAGGGTCACTAGCAAGAAAAGCCGCGAGGACGAAGTTGGTTTTGAGGAGTAGAGACCCGCCATGTGAGAATGCAACAGGAAACGCCAGGCGCGAGGTGTGAGGGAGACGACGATACTTGAAACCTGAAACTGAAACGAGTTTTGAATTGAAACAAGGAGCCGTTTTGTCAGTTGGCCATTCTTGTAATTTCTGTAATTTTTCAGGCTCGTTAATTAAATAAAAAATTACTTTCTGGGTTTTCAAAAAAAAATTGTGTGTTTTAAACTGGACCTGGAAATATATGTTTTTTTTGGTAAATACTTTAAATGAGAGAAGTGTGAAAATTTTGGTAGCAATTTAATTTGGGAGTTTTGACCTTGAATAACTCTTTCTGATAGGTTTTTTTTTAATACATTGCCGAAAAGAGTTACGAGGAAAATGGCATTTAATTTGACTCCAAAATTGAAGAAGTAAATCAGTCGTTTGGTAACGCCGATTATAAGATATTTCTACTCTAAGTATGAGATTTAAGGGGCCAAAATTAATGCTAAACTTATCATCATCCTTTAGGCTAATCAATAAAAGCCATGTGGTAACATGAAGAAGTTACCAAAGCTAAAAGTAAAATTGGAAAAGGTTTCCTTCCGAGAATGTTTTTTTCTTTTTCTTTTTCTACATAGGATATCCAATTTTCTATTACTATTTGGCATAATAGTCTAGTGATGATATTAGGCTAATTTCTTCTACCAGTCCAAGGCTCGAAGCATGTTAATTTTTGGATCAACTAGTTCAATAACATGTTTAAAGACCAAAATTAGGAGAATGGGAGAAGCAGAAAATGTATTAAAATCTATATACCGACACAGAATTAGTGGGGGAAAAAAAGTAACACCAAATGTTATTTGTATACATAAATAGATGGGCGACTTGAGCTTAGTAGCCTATCTAACCACTCGGGTTCGACAATGTCTGTACATTTCCATGAAAATCCAAAGACAAAAGAGTAAAAGATAGATAGTGAAAATTTCCAGGCTAAGAGAGAGGTCTCGAGTTCGAATCACAAGGAGTCAACAAACTGAGAAACTTGAAGCTCAAGTTGTTGCTTCATGACACAGTTCAACAACCATTCGCTGCTGAATGTCCAAACCCCTTTCTTTGCTGCACATAAAGCCTCCACTGTGTCTTCTTCGCACCCTATGTATATCGCTTTTGATGTCTCCTTCACCTTATCCACTCCTCTAATCACCTGAAAATTCCTCGAAAAAAAGTACATATGTTTTGGATTCAAATGTGGAAGCTTGTGGTGAAAAACCTGTAATTTAACACTTACATTTCCACCAGCAGATTTTATGATAGCGGATGAAGTTTTAATAGGCAACTGAACGTGACGTCCAACGCATATGTCATATCCTTTAAGCAACGAGTTAGGTCTAGCTTTTGCTCTAAGAACTGTGCTTTTTACATCGGTTTCGTATTTCAACTGGTAGTCTTCATCGTGCAATATGTGCGAAGCTTCATCTAATAATTCGGTTCAAAAAAAAAAAAATATATATATAATGTCAGCAATAGAATTCAGACAACTTGAGAGTAATAATTACCACCAGCATGGGATGTTTGTCTCATCTTACTAGCAAATCTGCCTTGTTGGAAACTTTCTTTTAACCAACTTGGTGATACGATCCAAGCCCTGCAACCAAGTATGATACAACATAAAGTCGCTTTATTCTTATGATAAACACATAATTTCATAACAGTCAACATGATGCCAGTAAATTAGACTAACCCAGAGCAAAGAGCAGTGCAGAAATTAAGCGTTTTCCTGACTTTTCCGGTAACAATATGTGTGCTCATGTTGCCATCCAAGGTCACATCCCCACCTAGTTTTCTTATTACCTGCAATAGAAATCAGAACACAACCTAAGGTTAATAGAAAACACATCTATGATACACATGAGATACAAATATATATATATACCTCTGTTAACCGGGCTCTCTTGTTTTCATCCCCAATGTCCATCAACAAGATTCTATATTTTTGTCCATTTGGAGGAGCTTCCATGTTGATCAGAGAGTCAGACATCCCAGTCACCGTTCTGCATTGTTCACCATTGTTTCTTTTGCAGATTTTGGGCAGAGGATTCTTGGTTAAATCCACTTGGGAGGAAGAACCGTCTTTTGAATGCTTCTGCTCTCTTGCAGAGCTCATAGCCAAATCCTTTTTAGCTATCTCAGAGTCATTATTGCGGTTTGCCCTAACCCTTTTGGATTGTAGAGAAGACAGTGAAGCTTCCCGAGATCTCTTCAAGCCCGGTGTGGAACATTTGGTCTCACTATCAGCTGTGGTAGTTTGATCAGAGATCACATTATTGTGGTCCTTTCCTGTTATCGAGTCCAGTGGACTTCTGATACCAGAGAGACCTGTACATGGCACATTGTAACAGAAATGTATGAGTCTTCTAAACAAGTGAAAATGCTTTGTGATGGTGCATTACACAAAAGAAACCTACGCAAGTTACTTCATCTATATATAGCCAAATTCTCTTCGAGTACTTGATGAAAACAATGGGAAACAAAATAAGTATCATGACATTGAAAATATTTAAAGGGGCTTACAGTCAACATATACGTTTTCACTAAAACTCTCCCCAAGTTTAGCTGAATCTCCAGCCACAGGACCTGTGCAATTATTTCTGGCTGAGGGTGGAGATCCCTCATACTGATATTTCCGTGAAGAAGCAATCTCGAGGTTTGCAAGATTAAGAAAGGTTTCCTTTTTCAGATGAGAAAGCATGAGAGTTGAACCGCCGGGAAAACACAAGGCTTTTCGAATATTAGACTTAATGCGTAACCTCCTTGCTTTGCCTTTCTGGTCTACCTCTGCTAGTGTTATAAATCCCTGAAGTATTCGTAAAGGGTTACAAGAAACCGATCAGCCCAAATACTTCAAAATATAGTTTAGTTCGAATTCAACAAACTATAAAGATAAAACTAACAATAAATAATAATCACCTGTTTAAGCCAGAATCCTTCAGATTCTTTGTCTGCCCAACAGTATATAGTTCGAATGCCAACACTATGAAGCCTCTTCATTAATTCTTCATAGACGAGTTTACCAAAACCCTAAAAATTGTATTAATAAAAACCCATCTATTTAGATTTTGATGAGGTTCCTAGCAAGCTATTTTTAGTAAAACCAGTTGCTGAAAAGAAAAAACGTGTACAATTCAACGAAACACTTAAATTATGCAATATCTATACATGAAACTTATAGACATTTGTTATTAAACACAAGACCTTTGGTAAAGCATTGCACAATAGAAGCTATTACTATTTCTTGAATTGTTGGAAATGGGAAATGCAGGAGTTTCGATGACGACCTACAAGAGTAAGTGTCAATGAGCCAGAGTAAAACGAACCTTTTTCTGGTGTGTATATGTTACAGCAGCAAGAGGTATCTCAGCATACTGTGTATCAGCAGGGACTATTTGATAGGTGATTGCAGCTAAGATCTACCAAAAGCAAATACCAATAATCAGTTTTACAGTTGCAGTAAAGCAGACAAACTACGAGCATCGTCTCTTTTTCTTGGAACAAAAGAACAAACTCTTGAGTGAATATAAACTTCAATCAAATTGTGAAAAGAATATAGCCTTCTCGTACATAGATATTCGTCCAGGGCCTAGGCTGCTTTTGATCAAAGGTCAGAGCAAATAACTAAAGCTTATTTACCTCATCTGAGACTCCGCAAAGCGTGGACTTCAAAACCAATGAACAATACTTGCTGCAAGATAGCACAATTTTCGAATAGAGCATTAAAATGGGTCTGATTTTAGTGAAAAAATGGCCAAAGGAAGTCTCCATAATAGAACAAGTAAAGACTTGCTATGATAAAAGAGACTCTTAAGTGCAGAATAATACCCTTTGGAGACGCATGTCTCAAGGAATGCAGATTGCTTCCCAGTGTTTGAAGCGTATTTCATGTCAGGTAGCTCTTTACTATATAACTTCAGCACTTCCTGAATTGATAAAATTACGAGTGCTTAATGAGCCATGATAAAAAAAAAAAAAAAAAAAAAAAAAACTGCATTGCAACACACCAAAAAAAAATCAACTTTCCAGTGATTTGGTGAGAGTCCACTTACCTGAAGATGAGATTTGGTAAAACCATCTTCATCCCGAGGATTGAGAAGAAGAAACATGTGTTCTTTCGAATAAGCAGAAACGATTCTATCCTTCTCTGCACAAGAAAAGAGAACCATCTAAGAGATTATGAAGAGAGGAGCTCTACCGGTTTGCTACACATTTTTCTATTGCGATAAAATCCCGAAAGAGACGAAATGCTACAAACCTGAGATTTTCACTCTGTTGTCTCTGGAAAAGTTGATCTGAATGCTGTTGGGTCCGGATTCACAGGTAAACTTCTTACCATCCACAGCGACCTCGTAATCACCTGTAGAAATCAATCAAAACACCCAACATTCGTTTAATCTGACCGGAGTATCGGAAGAATCGAGGTTTCCGAATTCTTACCGATAGGGTAGAGAGTAGATTGAATCGGCGGTGCTCTCTTTGGCGCCATGATAATTTTAGAGAGCGGGATTTCAAAGGATAACAAAACTTTTCAGAAAAATAAACATTGGAGACTATTATAAATACGTTTATTGAAGGGCATTTACGTAATAAGAAATTTAGGGCTCTTCTTCGAAAATTCGGGTTTACGCGCTTCATTTTCTCGTCATTTTCTTTCGATAATGTTTGTTGTCGATTTGGGTCTGAGAATTTTATTCATCACAAAAATCCTAAATGTCATGGCGACTTGTGGGGTAAAAACCGAAGCTTCCAGACGAGAGCTTTCGATTTAAACCCAAAACCGAAGAAAGTCTCATTTTTCTCGGCCAATTTACTAATTTTCGGTTAAAATTCCGAAAATGCTCTTCTTGGTGGGTACCTCAGAACCGAACTTGAAGATGAGCTTGGTGTATATGACACTCTTGGCATCTGTACCTAACCAACCTCGATAAGATTGAATCCAAATGAGCTGAATGTTATGTAATCGACATCCTTTTCGTAGCCACCAACCTGTCGTCTGTAGAGAACAGAACATCTGATCCGGGAAACCAAAAAGTAGCTGAGACGTGAAAATCATCTGCATTTGAGTTTAGCTTAATTTCTCTTCGACTTCAAGCCAAAGCAACATTGATGCAACTGCTTCTTGTAGCCATCACCTATTCAGTTTAACCAACTGTTCTAGTATGCCTGAAGCAGCTTCTTAGATAGAAATGGTGATAGTGCTGATTGTCCGGAGAGAGGTGAAGCATTAATGGAAATATTCTCTAGTTCTCATTCCTCTTCAAATTTTACATTTTTTTTTTTATGTTTTTACATTTTTGTGATAACAAGTTGAGAAATGAACATCATAAGGTACAAAGTTACAGGATCTTGTGGAAGCAAATACTAAAAGGTACAGTGGCTAAGATACAACGACTCTGACTAGTTAACCCATCTCTTCTTCAGCGAGGCTGGTGGATGTTTCTGGGAGCAACCCTCTGGTTTCCCCATTTGGCTGGCTTTTCTGCATACTTTGCCGGTTCTGCAACTGATTTAGGGCTCCTGTTTCCAGTTGATTTCCTAACCATCTCACCATTCTTTCCTAAGCCTGATTATACAACAGCAAATCGAGAATTTAATTCGTCTCCAACTCTGTTGATCCTGATTGGATTGTTTGTCTATTGGGAATCAAACCGACTTACCAAAGTCGGAAGGTGCGTGGTAGATTTGTCCACCGTATCCTTGATCAAACTCAGCAGCATCAGTGTCGAAGAAATCTTCCATGTCATCGAAATCAAATGATTCTGGAAGAAGGTCAGCAACATCGACCTCGCCACTTCGATTGTCATTCTCTCCGTTGTCATAGAAACCGTCTGGGCCTTGGTGCTGGCTGATCCAGTAATCATGGTACCAAGTCGAGGTTGTCACCAATTGCCACCATTCCGGAGAGAAATCTTCCACCTGTCGAACAGCTGCCGGAACAAAAAGGGGTGCATCGGGGTTTAGAGTAGAACGTCTCCCTGAAACCATCGCCATTTCTTTAACTCGATCTTAGATCTGCGCACACAAACAGGAAACAAAAAAAGTGGATAACAATGGGATATATCAAAAAGTGGATATCTTTGCACGCATATTTTCCAGATGATTACACGGTAAAGCAAACAGATCAATATATTTTCAGATCTGAAAACGAGGCAATCAACCAAACCGCCCAATTCTACGATCAAAGCTATTTAGTAACTATAATTATTCGATCGTCACGATATAAATCACTTGAAGCTGGATAAGCATGATATGAACATCGAGAGATCTGAAGATTTATCAATCTGAGGAATTAGTACCGAACTACGGAGGTTAAAACAAGTGAAATCCGTACAACTGTTAGCTATATCGACGATCACCACACAGATCGCAAATCAGAAGATAGTTAAATCACTTCATTTCTTCATACTTTTATAAAACTTTCCAGGAAACAACACAAAACCATCAAAATCCACGAACTACGAAGATAAAAAAATCGCCTTGAGAAAAAGATCGAGCACAAGAAGACAAAGATAGCAGCAGATCTTTTACCTTGGCCGAGAAAATATCTGCAACTCGATATTATTCTTCTTCTCTTTGACAAAAGCGAAAACGGATTAGGATCAAACACGATGCGAGAAGATCAGGGGAAGAGTAGTAATTATATAAAGCAAGGCTTGGAGCCGGACCTCAGGTTCGTTAAATCATATATGTGAGAAACAAGTGGGTAGGACTGGACCCGCACCTAACATGGTTTTGAGTAATCCGCCGTCCACGTGTAGACGCGTTACTGTTGGCTTTATTTGACTTTTGTTTCGTTCCAATCCGTTGGCGACTCTTACACAGTAAATTATTATTCTCTTTTTAAAAAATATATATCTTAAATTCGTTCGAAGAGGATAAGGTAGGAAACTAATCCAATATATAGGCCCATTAATTACCTAATGGGCCTAACCCGCCTATGGTTTAATGTTGGTTATGAAAACTTGTTAGTTCTTAGAATTGATTGTACATTGTTTGTGTTTTGTCTCCAGCAATCTGCTCATACTTGTGATTATAGAATATGTTAGAATAGGACTATTGACGAATATTTCCTATTCTAACAGTATATCTCAAGGTAGTGTGAACCTCTCTGCTTATTACCATCAACAATTAAATTTACAAGACAAATGTTGTGATCATGGAGGAAAATTAGTTAAGAGAACAGTAGATGTGTTAGTGGGGTCTTAGGATCACTAGTAACATTCAATAATGATGTTATCTTGGGGCCTTTGGGCTGTAGCCTGATCTGATTAGTGTGGGGACTTCCATGTGTTTGTGAGTGTGTGACTGAGTGGAAATTAATTTCCCACATATTTCAATCTTTCATGGGGACATATCTTGATGATTTCAGTTGGAGAAAGTTCTTCCTTTTTAGTCATCAGTTTCAAGATTGAGGCACATTGAGGGGTTTTTAGCACTTGCTAGTTGCTTATAGAAACACAGGTGGTAGACTTTTTAGTGCTTGTATTAGTTTTATAGTTCGCAAATTAAGCTTTTACACGATCCAGTTTGCTTATCCGTGATTCAATGTTCTTGCTAACACACATCTCGATTGCCATTATCACTACAGGGCTGACAAGAGATATATGAATTCAACGGTTTTTGGTATCGTATCGTGTTAGTACCAAAAGTAGATTTTAGCACATTTAACTTCCTCCTAACGTCTGAACTATGCATTTTTGTAGGACATCAAGTGTGAGTATATAGCTAATCAAATTTGTCACCAAATGGAAAACCAAGTCTTATGACCTTGACATGTATCAGAACTCGGCAAGATAAATGGCTGAAACAGGGGTCGGGAAAGGTAATCAAAGAACCAAAAAAAAATTGAGCTCGTTAAGGTCTAGAACAACCAGGATTATCAAAACGATCATAGATCCTCGTTGGTATAGTAGAACTGAATTGGAGTTGTTGCTTTATTTTTCATTGTTTCGGTATCAAAAGGGACCACTTATGATTAGCAGTGGCAAGGGTGGTAGTAGATGAAGTAGCTCAAGGATAAGAACAAGTTGTTGACGGGAAGGAAGCCGTTGTACTGAACTCCAAGCTTCAAGGAGACTAAATGTGTTCTGGTTTTGTTTTTGATCTCTATTATGACATCCATATAGGGTGCTCAACGGACCTTTCCAGTTAAACTTTGAGTTGGATTTGAATAAATATGTGGGCCTTTTAAAAAAATTTGGGTGCTTTTTTTGCTTGGCTAAATAGTAGGGTATCGGATAAAAAGGTATTTCTTTTGTTAAAAAATGTCAATATCAAGAATACCTTGAAATGAGATGTTATCTTCTTCTCTATCTCTCTTTTCTTAAACTTAGTTGTGACGTTCCTAACTACGAAAAAATATAACACAATTAGCAATGATATATGACTAATAAATGAGTCAACCACTTACTCTATTAAGGAAGTGAGTATATAATGTAGAATATTGTTCTATTTATTATGTACATTTAAATAACTATCACGCCATAAAAAAATAATCATCTTATTAGTGTTTTCTTTTTTTGTCAACAAGTTAATAAGGTGTTCTTGAACAAGATAAACAACCAATGAAATATTTTTTTTTAATTATTTGTTTTTAAGTTTGATGTAATTAAAAACAAACAGAAATATATCTGCAAAGGGCAGAAACCGCGTGAATCTTGTTTTGTTGGTTAATTATAATATTAATTGGTGGTTTCATCGTATTGAACGATGAGTTTTGGATAAAAACTAAAAAGATACATAATTAATAGGTAACTGCAAAAACGCGTTTTACTTAAAACACTCTCCTCTTTTCCTTCTCCTTTTCTTTCTCTGTCGCTATAACTTCTATATCAGTTTCTGGATCTAGGGTTTGCACTGTGCGTGATCTCCTTTCCTCTACCTCGTTCTCGAGTTACACGGAGATCTGAAAACCTAGAAAAGAAACAACAATGAGTCAGTACAATCAACCTCCCGTCGGTGTTCCTCCTCCTCAAGGTTTTCTCGCAATTCCCTTTTTTCATTTTCCTCTCTTCTATTTTCGGTATTCCGAGTTTCGATCCATATTTCTTAGATCCGGTTAGCTCGGTGTTGAATTTTTGGTTTTGTTAAACTACTTTTCGATTGATCTGAATCCGTGCGTTTTTATGATCGGAATTAGGTTATCCGCCGGAGGGATATCCAAAGGATGCTTATCCACCGCAAGGATATCCTCCTCAGGGATATCCGCCGCAAGGCTACCCACCGCAAGGATATCCTCAGCAAGGATATCCTCCTCCGTACGCGCCGCAATATCCTCCGCCACCGCATCATCAGCAACAACAGAGCAGCCCTGGGTTTCTAGAAGGATGGTAAGCCAAAAGACTCGATTTCATATAATTGTTTTACTAACATATATTTTGTTATTTTGTGAGTTTCGTATGGAATCTATGTAGACTGAATTTGACTATTTTCCGTGTTTAAATATTCAACTACAGATTCTTAGTAAAGTCATGTGCTACAGCTAGAATATTCCTCTCTGTAGAGATTGACTTTTGATCCCTTTTCTGATCTCTCTTTGTTGATTATCCGATTGATTTGGTTTTTGTTCTGTAATGGCCTTACTAAAGAGTGTGAATTTGTGCATCCTTTTAGTATGAACATCTTGCATAAGCATCAAACAATTGAACTACTCTACTGGTTGCTACGTTGCATATTTAAAGCAATTGGATTTGTAATTATGTTCCGGGTTTAAGAGTGTTATGAGTAGTTGAAACTATACTTGTACACGTTTTTTGGTTTCTTTGTATCAAGCTAAAAGTGATTGAGAATGTGAACAATGTTTTTGTTTTGCTTGCAGTCTTGCTGCTCTCTGCTGTTGCTGTCTCTTGGATGCTTGCTTCTGATTGGAGCCTCTGCCCAGAGCTGCTGATTTAATTGCAAGAGAGGGTTTGGCAACACAAGAACCTTAATTGATTTGTTGTGGGCATTAAGAATGGATTGCTGATAATCTCTTGTCTATTCTCTTTCGTTTATGTTTTATGTTCTTCGGTTCATAATAACTTATTGTCTATCGACGACGTTCTGGCTCGGTTTATATTTGACTTATGGGATTGTAAAAATTGTTGGTGAGACACTATTCCTATGCCACAGTCTATTGCTTTCTCTATCATGTGTGTTCGTAATTCAGGTCATATCTCAATGATTTTATTGATATAGACTGGTCTTAGATTTAATTTATAAGATTTCTCATTGAAAAAGTAGATTCCGTTCGCGTGGAATTTCCACTGACCATAACCAATCCACATGGGTTGGTTCCATTAATGCTGTTAGGTAATGATTTTAATCGGGGAGAACAAAAAATTAATTGCAACCAGTACACGAAATAATCAAAGAAGATTATATATTAATTAATATTACTGTGAACGAAGTTTATACATTGTTCAGGTAAACAAAGTTTTTGCAATTATCCGGTCGAGGTGAACTTTAGCAAAGGCATATATAACGTAGGTAATAAACTCTACAAAACAAATTAATGACAAAATCATGCTTGAACCAAAATTAATGACAAAATCATGCTTGAGCCAAAATTAATTAATGACAATGGCAAATTCATAGCGATAGTGTGTGATAATCACGCTTCTGTCCTGTTCCTTAACAAAAACAAAAACAAAAATTAGCAAAATTCTATTTCGAAAAAAAAAAATCCAAACAACATAACATCCAAAACAGTGAAAACTAAAAGGAAAAGGCCTAATTGGTGGTGGAGTCACAATTATTAGAAGACGACTCGAGGATCGTAGAAGCATCACAACACCGTTTTGTTTCGCCGTTGACATAACGAATCAAACCACTTTGGTTCTTTTCTCTAACAACAATCGCCTTCTCTTTCTTAAATCCGTGTGTTGTCGACACTGATTGAACACAAGTTTTGGCCTTGTCGACACTTTCTACTCGACTTGGCTTCGGATAATAGTAATCGGTTGGGAAAAAATTGAACTGAAGAAGACCCGACATTGGATTTTTGCAATCAAATCTAAAACTCAAAACAACTTTGTTTACGTTTCTTTTATTGCTTTATATAAAGAAATTAGGGAAAAATGGTTCAGAGGGGTTTTGAAAATTGGAGTTTCTTGAGCTCTACATATTTTACTTGACGAACAAGTCTAGATTGGTTAGGGTCTGAAAAGTCTTTAATCTGCCTTTGACGCTTTGACTTTAAAACTCGTCTAGAAGTCACTAGAAGAATAAGGCAGGGTATTCTTAACTACTTAGAACAATTTTTTCCAATTTTTTTTTTTTTAATTTATGGAAATATTCCATATCGATTCAGTCGCATGTTACAAATTTCCATATTTTGAATATGAACTATATTTTCTTCATGTTTATGCATAGACATTAGACAACTTACAACTACAAGTGTATACTACAGTCTACAAGAATAAATGATATAACCGGCCTCATCTGAATTATTTTTTGCGTGAACGGGATTTTGGATTATCCCCAAAAGAAAAATTTAAAAACTGAAATTGAACTCGAAACTTCCTTGATTACCCCTAAAACCTTGCAAATTTGAAATTACTATACGAGATGCTTTAAGTATGGTATATTATATATCTTTTAGCCAAAAAAAAAAGTATGATATATTCTTTATTTTTATGTGATTCTCTAATCTCCATACTCAAACTATCATTGATTAACTAAAAGAGACTTGTCAGTTTAGGCTTTGCTTATAAAATTACCATGACAAATGACATTGCTCGTTTATTACAATATTCGGAACGAGATCTAAAATTTCTTATTATGGATCAGATTCCGCATCGGATATTGGATCTGATACTTTTACTCGCCCATATGGGCTCTGAAAAATATATACTCTAAGCTCATTATGGTTTAACGGAAGCCCATACTCTGGTGAAAGCCTGAAAGGTAAACTTCAAGCTCTGACTCTGACCAGGGCATTTGGGTCTGTTACTGATCCACGGGATTAGGGTGCTAAGTTGATGATTCCTGGAATATTGAGATTTGAGAATGACGTTGAGGTTGGTGATGAAGTTGTTCTTATGACCACTAATGATGTGCTCTGTTTAAGTGTTTTGGCCTTTTGGGGCATTGTCATTTGTGATCAGTCCTTTAATTCCATAAATTACACTTAATTAGCCTTGTAAGAGTTTCTTCAGGTACTGAGAAGCCAACAAACAAAATTAAAATATTGATTTTGCTTCGTATCATTCCAGAATGATTATTGCAATTTTATAATATCTTCGAATGTCAAGAGATAAAGTTAAAAGTTAAAACTATTCGGTTATATCAACTTTTGTTCTACACACAAATTATTTTTTTAAGACCAGAGTCGGCCGTACCAAGTAGTGCGTCTTACGTTCTGTAGAGATTTTTCAAATTTTGTTATAGCCGAAATTATTGAATACTAGTGTTGACGTGAAACCGAATTTTTAAAAAATTTTAATTGTCTAATATTAGTTTACTTTTTATTAGTATAATAGTTAATTGCTTCGTTTCTATTAGCTTAGGAAATATGTATTGTTTTTTTTTAAGTTTTTTAAAAAATTTCTTAAATTTAAGTTTATTTATGTGTTTGTTTAGTGGATGATGCGTATTTTTACATTTTTTTCTTTGGTTGTCTATTTATGCAATTAGTTGTTTTTTAAAAATAATTTTTTTTGTTATTTAAAAGTTTTTGGAAGTGTTTATTTTTTAGTTGTTATTTGTTATTAGTTACGTAATTTTTTATAATTCTTTAGTACATATTTGTTGTTTTAACACAACTCATATGGGTTAGCTAGTAATTGGATGAATATTTACTCCGTCTATTAGTACACACTTGTGGCAAGTGACAGGCCGAGACAGAGGAATCTGAAACATTTGTGGCGAATGGTGAGTTTATCGTCGATTTAGGGTCAGATATTGTGCGTAGGGATGTAGATAGTTGCAGAGGATTTTATGATCGTTAATATCGTCTTCCTCGATTAATATTGTGTTTTTTCCCAATTTTTAATATTTTTTCCAATATTGTTTACGTTCGATTTCAATCATCTTTATTGGTTTTACTTTTTTCTGAATTTTTTTTTAATATTTATCTCCATATATAAATGTACAGGAAAATGGAAATTTAATACACATATAAAAGGTTTTGTTACGGCTCAAGCCAAATTTTCCAATATAGATTTAACAATCCATCAAATTGAATCAATTTTCCCCAAGTGTGGACGTCGTTAATTCAGAAGTCAGAGACGTCTGAAAACCCCAATCAAAAAAAAATTGAGAATCAGTTATTTTACTGCCATCACCGGAGGTAATATTCACGGCGGCTGCAGAAATTCCCTCTATTGATTGTCAAACTATCACAGATCAACTGATAGTTTTTCCTGATTCTCGGATCCAACAACTACCGGCAGAAGAAGCCAAAAGTGAGAGTTGAAGTCACCGCCAATCATTCTTAATTGTCATTGTGGTGTTTTTGTTTTCCTCCCAGGATCTAATTATTGTTGTCACGTTATTGTCCAAGCAACCAATAAGCTTTGGTATAATGTTGATTCATCTCCCGTTTTAATGGTTTCCAATATCTCATCCACTATGATTGATGAGGATAGATCATTCTTCGGTGACTCCGACGAAACTGTTCTCCATCGGTGACTCCGACGATATTGTTTATGGGTAAACAACGCTTGACCCAATTGGGCTGGTCTGAAAGTGGCCCATGTTTGGCCTTTTAAGATTGAGTTTTAGTTGTTCTTTCTTATGTGTGTCGTGATTTCGTGAAGCAGAAGGACAAAAAAATTGACGCAAAGTTTTGGAATTTGGAATCCCTTGATCCGAATAGAGTACAATGATTACGATTTTCCGTTTCAAGATATGATCGATTCGCTAGATAAGGTTTGCGGTGGTGAATCTGAAATTTCGGAGAGCACAAGCTGAGTTTAAGGTAATTCTACATTGAATTTTTATTTGCTTCTACCTCTCTGTGAATTTTGAAAAATTTGAAGCTACATTCGACCTTGTTCTCTGATTTGAAGTGTTTTACTGATTTGAAGTGTTTTAGTTAATCACCGTTATAGGTTTCTGAAGGCAACAAATATAGATATCAGTCATGGTTATGCTGCGTCTAGAAAAACTAATACGGTCGACACTTAAGAGTCTAGATATCAGAAGTGATTTATTCATATGGGAAGTGATTCTTTACTAAAGCTGCATTGCCATCCAAATTTGTAGGATATTCTGTTGATAGACATATTTTCGTTGTTCTCATAAAGCCTAGTTAAATTTTGTGTGCTATATCTCTTTACTTTATAGTGCCTATTGCAATACTCTTCTCTTATGTGAAAGAGTCTTGAGTTGGATCTTGTGTGCTATATGTCTTGAATTTGTTGTAGCCTTGATCAAAGTTTGCAATGTCCAGGCACCATCAGGCGGGCACAATGGGTGAGAGCACAAAATTTAACATCAATCTTCATATCAAACATCGAGTATCTCTACTGACCAGGTATCAATTCATATTTATCTTAGCTAGTTAGATGTCTTAGATTTGAATGTCAAATGGATAGTCTTTATAGTCATTCTTCTTCACAACTCTTTATCTATATTTTCAGTAATAGACAGTAGTATTTCAAGGTCTTCAATTTGAACTAAATCATGAAGTAATTTTATTTGGATTTCACTTACAATGGTATGTTGATGATAACCTTGTTATTTCTCTTGGAATATTCATGGATAGCTATGAAAATGAACAATGATGACATATTTATCAGCAAGTCTGTGCATCTTGCCACTCTATGTCTCTCATCTCATACCGAGATTTGGTGGGTGTTGCTTACACAGAGGAAGAGGCAAAGGCAATGTCATCTAAAATCGAGGTTGTTGATAGACCAAACGATGAGGGTAAGAATGGCCCGTGACTGGTTACCGTGATATTTCTGCTGGAATTTCGGTAAATTTCTACTGTATCTCATGTTTTCGTATTATTCTTCTTATTACAACTTCAAAAGTGTTGGGTATTAAAAATAAGTCCCGTGACAATGGTACATATAAGAGAAGGGTTACACTACAATTCTTATTTTCCTGGTGGAGCAATCGTTATGTCAAAGCTGCTCAATGATGAAGCTGTGGAATATGAAGATGGAATCCCTGCAACAGAAGCACATGTTAGCTTTCATTTGCTAAAGAAATGAATTACAGAGACCGTAAAACTTTATTAGAGTTGACATTTCATGGAGTTAATACATAGTCTTTAACTTTGTTTTTTTCAATTATGGTGTAGATGCGTAAATATGTTGTATCGTTCTTGTCCAGGGCAGCTGAACCAAAAATGTTAACTTTGGAAACGAAGGTGTGTGCGTTTTTATGTGTTTGTTCGTTAGTGTGAATGTGTGATAATTCATAGAAATAAATATGAAATAATTTATATTTGAAACCCATATTTATATTTATATTTAGATTTATTTGAAGCCCATAGATTAAAAATATGAGAATTTTTAATATTTTTTGTGTTATTTAAAGCCCATAGATTATAACTATGAGATTTTTTAAGTTTTTTTTGTTTTTAAAAAAAAATTGGTTGCTGAGATGGCGGAATGAGGAAATAGTAAAGGTAACTTTATATATATATATATATATATATCTTGCAAATGCTATCAAAACTTTTTGGTTCATAAATTATTTAACAAAAAGGTTCATTAATGCGTTTACACCAGGTATTTTCGGGTTTCAATCTTCAGATGATGCAATTATACAAATTAATAGAAACAAATTTATAAAGAAATTTTAATCGTGGTGCAAGTAGAGTCATTCATCGTGCATGTCGTGGCTTTTAGTGAAACGAGTTAATGTTGTCCGTCGTAGAGTTATAATTGTAATAGTTCTCATAATTTATATAAGTGTTAAAAAAAAAATCATCAACAAAAAAAACACACACAACGTGTTTGGCCACGCCGATGTCTAGCACTAAAAAAAAGGTTATAGTCATCAAATACTATTATTATTGTGTTTGAAGTCTCTCATGCAAATGTTGAGAAATTACACAGCAATGGCATAGGCTTTTCAGAAATATTATTAAAGTATTGATAAATAAAATAAATTCACGAATGACCTTTTTTCTTTCGCGTGTCATGGAAAAGAGTCTGAACTAATCTTTACGTAAGCTCGTTAAGATTATTTCCAAGAGATTTTTCATTTTTTAAGTGTGGCATACTTTAAATTTGAAATATTTTTGGTTTGTTTCCAAGAGTAAACTTCAAAAAAATACTTCAAAATTTTGTTTATTTGCATTATAATCCTCACAATTAATCATAATTAATTAAAATCATAAAACTTTTATAATTATCTATAAAACATACATTTGAAATATTACAAGTAATATTAATTAATAAAACATTACATCAAATATATAAAATTACATAACACTAAAACAAAAACACACAATTTAAATTATAAATTACAATAAATACCAAATTACTCAACAAAACTATTTCCATAATACTCCCATATATGATCAATCAATACATTCCGAAGTGCTAAATGACTCTCTTTGTTTTTTATTTGTAGATTACGAGCTAAAAATTCTTGAAATCGAGCATTTTCATTTATTGTCATTTCAACTTTTATCTCTGGCATTAATCTTGCATCTATAATTGGTGCATTGATATCACGTTCATCTTCAATTACCATGTTATGTAATATAATGCATGCTGTCATGATATCATGTAATACCTCTTTCTTCCAATAACGTGATGATCCTGCTATGATAGCAAATTTGGATTACAAAACTCCAAATGCACGTTCAACATCTTTTCGACATGATTCTTGTCTTGATGCAAACAATTTTTTCTTGTGTTCATGTAATTTTACTTTCTTGTGTTATTTTATATTGTATGAAATTTGCTTAATGTAATATTGTTGTTGTGTAATATTTATTTTTAATGATATGCAATTAATATTTTATTTTTATTTAAGGTGTTTATTTATTTTTATACAAAAATTAAACTTAAAAAGATAGATATATATATATGAAATATTAAAATTATATATGTGGATTAAAGTGATAAACAACAAAATTAATTGAATTGTTTATGAAAATATATAATTATAAGGAATAAAATGAAAAAAAAAATTGAAACTTCAATTTTGAACTGTTGAATAGTGACACTTCATATCTGAAGTATCACTATTTAACACTTCAAAATTTAAAGTGTTAAAATATTTTTTGGAGCACAAAACACTTCAAAAATTAAGATTTGAAATGTCTCTCGGAGATGTTCTAATAAGGAAATCAACTCATAATAAATATTAAAAAAGGTAATAAATCTCTTAAAAACATTCTCGTAATTCCCCACCAATTAATAAAGAAATGAAAAGGAAAATTAGGTCATGAATCAATCATGACTAGACGACCACTGCACCTGCATGTGTTATGACGATGTCAGAACATAATTTATGAATCGAATCCAAACACAAACAAAATCCTATGTAAACAGACCATTACATTTTTGTTTCTTAACTCAACTCTTTAGCACCCAGTATTAAATAAAAACAAAAAAACAAAAAATCAGTAGATGCTCTTTTGTTTTCTGCCCAGTAGATACGTTGCATATGTACGTCGAAGAAAAAGGAAATATACAAAAATATACAAGAAGAAATAAATTATGAATTGAATAGAGAAATAAATTATGAATTGAATAGTCGTAGCAATAAATGTAATCAACTAATCGTAGAAATAATAAGAAATTCCACGGAAAAAAAAGAATGAAATGAAAAGAGTATTAAGTATCAAAAACACGAAACCACTCTCTCCACGAAGCTTCGCGGAAGCTGCCATGGCTTCCCTATTTCTCTCCCCATTTAAGACCTTCCTTCCTCGCTCTTTCCTCTCAAACCATCAGAACAACCAAAATCTCTTCTCCTCTCACTCATATCTCTTTTCTTCTCCGATTTCGTAGCTATGAAGCTCGCCGCTAGCCTCAACCGCCTCAGCCCCAAACGTCTCTTCCGCTCCAAATCCAAGGCTTCCGTCTCCAGATCCGAACCTTCCTCCTTCAGCTCCGGTGCTTCTTCCTCTTCCTCCGACGGATCGTACGGTATTCTCAAACCAGGTCCCGCCGCCACTCCACTCAGTGTTCTCCCCGGAGATCGCGATTTTTACTCTGACTTGATTCAGGCGTTCAAATTGATCGATCGCGACGATGACGGTGTCGTTTCCAGGGGAGATCTAGCGGCGCTGCTTAGCAGGCTGAGTCCTGAGCCGCCGAGTCAGGAAGAGGTGAGTCTGATGCTCAGAGAAGTCGATGGAGAAGAAAGCGGATGTATCAGCCTCGAAGAGCTTGCTAGCCGTGTCGCCGGAACCTCCTCCGGTGAAGGACCCGTCGAGACTGAGGAGATGAGGGAGGTGTTCGAGTTTTTCGACGCGGATCGCGACGGGAAAATCTCGGCGGAAGAGCTACACAGAGTTTTCGGAGTCATCGGAGACGAAAGGTGCACGATAGAAGAGTGTCGGCGTATGATAGCGACCGTTGATAGGAACGGCGACGGTTTTGTTTGCTTCGAGGACTTTTCACGCATGATGGAGCTTCAGGCTCCAGCGAGATGAATCATCAATCATCATTGATTCATGTTTTGATATTGATGATAATGACATCGCCATGCTCTTTTTTTTTTTTTTTTTTTTTTTTACACATTATTTTACAAGTATTATTACTGTAATTTCTATTTTGCGGTGGGTATTAATTTCGTGACGGCAAGCAATTAAATTGTTTACCGCCGGTTTAAAATCAGATGTCTCTCTAAAATTGGTCATACACTCGCCCGTTGGTTTAAAAACTTTATTTATTTGAGAAAAAACCTAGTAAGTATATTGATTTTATTTTATTTTCCTTCAAATAGTATAAAGATTGTCCAAAATTGCACGAACCTTACTTTCTCATCCTGATAAATTTGCTATACTTCAAATAACATTTAACGTCTTAAAGAACTGAGCATTAGTTGATTCAATTGTTAAAGAGGTTGTAAAACCGTTTGAGTTACCTTTGTTTTGTTTTTTTACTAATGAAACCTCATACAGATTTCAAACTCAATGGAGTTCTTTTTTGTGTTTTTATATTTATGTTTTTTACTAATGAAACCTCAATGTTCTAATTACATGAATTTTTCTTTTCTTAACTAATCTAACTACATCTATTTAACCACCGAAAAATTACATATGCTAACGATATTTGTATTAACCAATACAATTCAGATTAAAGATAAACAAAAAGAAAGAAAAAAAGTGGAGGGACTATGTCCACAAGCATTGTCTAAGCAAATGCGCCGACCAACTGTCCTCCACTCGATCCGTGGCCTAGGGAAAATGGACCCTCCCCATCTCCAATGCGGAATCTATTTACTTTATACGAGTTTTTACTCTAAATTATAAATTTGTAATAGATTCCGCCGAACTCTAAATTAGAAGTAAACGAAAGATACATGCACCACAAAGGTNTAAGCTTGCAAGAAACAATGAATTATTACAAATTTATAATTCAGATTAAAGATAAACAAAAAGAAAGAAAAAAAGTGGAGGGACTATGTCCACAAGCATTGTCTAAGCAAATGCGCCGACCAACTGTCCTCCACTCGATCCGTGGCCTAGGGAAAATGGACCCTCCCCATCTCCAATGCGGAATCTATTTACTTTATACGAGTTTTTACTCTAAATTATAAATTTGTAATAGATTCCGCCGAACTCTAAATTAGAAGTAAACGAAAGATACATGCACCACAAAGGTCCACAACAAAAGCCGAGTCTCAGTTGGATTTTTGTGAGATGAAAAAAGGAGGCATTTGCGCCGCTTCTCAAGTCCTAACCACACATAGAATATTCGGAACAGCAAAAGATTTATTTTATTAGTTGGTAGTAAACGGACTTTATTAATGCATTAAATTTATTATACGCAACGCGTATAAGAATGATTGTGCTAAAGAATCAAAACCCGGCCAGAAGTACAAATGCTTTCTGAGGAATGTTTTGGACGACAGAAATAAGCTGGAAGTAGCTTTAATAGTTTCTATTATGAATTTTTTATGAGATTCTATTGATTAAAATATACTCCAAATGGTACTCTTTTATTAGTCAGAGAATGGTAATTCTTATGGTAAATGAGATTATAACTCTCGTTAAGATTCCCAAATTCGAATTATGCTTGAAAAAAGGCCGATAGACTTATTTGACTCATTAAGACAGAATTTTTATGTTTTTTTGTTAAGAATATGGAGATAAGTGTAGACCGTAGAGAAATGCATAAACATATTAAAATGCTGATCATTTGGTAATCATTTTATTATTGATCGAGGTTAATGATTCATTCTCATTTGTATGTATTTATTAATTTGGCCATTTGTATATCTTATAGAGCGGTTATAAATTTTGAAGTTTAGTATGGACTTGAGTCTTATATAAATTACAATAAAACTTGATCTTTTATCCAAAACCACCTTAAAATTTTCAATTTTCTTTTTTACTAAAATAGTAAAAGGATTTCAATTTTAAATACTTTAAATTTCAATTTTAAAAGTTTCAAACAAGATTTTTTTTTTTTTTTGTTAACTGGAGGTTTCAAACAAGATAAATCGTAGTTTACCTCTCAATGATAGTGGTGTTTTTTTGGACATATCGATATGTCGACATTGGGTATGACTTTTCATATGGCTATAAGTTTGAAATTTCTTGGGATGTTTGTTCGTCTTCACACGTAAATATACACTACACATATTTGTATATATGGCCGCTTGTAATATCTTCCAAATTCTGCAATTTGTGAACGCTTTGGCATTTTGTTGGACAGAAAAAGCCATCCCTCGAAACATCATCAAAATGATGATAGATACGCTTGTTGCATTGTTATTGGTATCAAAGAAATAGACAGTGTTAAAAGTTAGAACGGTAAAAGTTAGAATAACGAAATTTTTTAAAGCACTACCATCTAAGTCTCGTCGCCCGCTAGAATTTTGTTGAACTAACATCGACGAAACAAACCCATTTAAAATCATCGTTGCTGTCCATCACTGACATCAAAGATATACACCCAAATAAACATGCCCGATATGTTTAGAAATCGTTACTAAAACTCCAAAATCTTACCAACTCTAACAAAATATTTGTGCCATTTTTTTAGTAAAACAAAGGTATCATAGTTGAAATACATGGTAGAATACATGGTGAGATACGGTTGAAATACACAAACCCGACAAAGATCGGAATCTCTTCGGAAACTAAGCCAGCGAATTCAGAAAACTCCCGAAGACAAAAACCTCAGACTGGGGAAACAAGCAAACGGATGAAATCCCTAACAAATAGTGTTTTTATTTCTATATATTTATTTATTAAAAGATAAGTGTTTTGGCTGTGATCACACAAGGTGCTCGACGAAGTGCCTGATTGAGAGATGTTTGGAACTCTGTTTCTCAATTCATCAAGGCGAGAGGACAGATATGTTCAGAAACGATCTCCTCCGACTCTACCGATCAATAAATAGATCGGAAACCTAACAACTTTTTTCTCTTTTCCGTCTTCCTTCCACGAACCAGCAAACTCTCCTTCCATCTCCGCCGTCAAAAGCTCCAACCCCTTCTCCTTAGCCGTCTGATACGCCGAAGATGACCTCAGATACGTCAGATACTCCTCAATCCCCATTTCTCTCTCCGTCACGAACCTAACCGGAAAACTTTGACTTTCCGTTGACTCATCATCCATGATCTTCTCGAACGGAAACTCAAT
Organism: Eutrema heterophyllum; assembly: GCA_002933915.1. Taxonomy (NCBI): domain Eukaryota; kingdom Viridiplantae; phylum Streptophyta; class Magnoliopsida; order Brassicales; family Brassicaceae; genus Eutrema; species Eutrema heterophyllum. The sequence goes on from PKMM01011779.1 coordinate 695,893, forward strand.
TCCCCTGTACTCATCCTCCACGAGCCGCCTAGCTTTATCCCAATGTGGTCGAAGTCTCTCCTCGTAAAACCGCCGGAAAACCCCGTCGACGGCGGCGTTAACCTCCGGATTGGTGTAGCACCAGGCGGCGATTACTCCGTTGGGTTTCTTGAGCACGTGTTTCACCTGGCTGTAAAAGGTCGTGAGTTCGAACCAGTGGAGGGCTTGAGCGACGGTGACTAAATCGACCGATGATTCCGCCGCCACCAGCTGCTCGATCTCCGACGAAGACATCACCGGTGGAGTGAGCTCGTAACGGACGTTGGGAAGCTTTGCAGCAAACTCAAGTTGCTTGGAGCTCGTATCGGTAGCAATCACGTTCTTGTAGATTCCGGCTAGCTTAAAATTTGGAAGAAAAAAAAGAAAGAAAAATTCAGCTCCGAAGAAATCATAAATCGAAATCGAAGAATTTGCAGGGATTCTGAAGAAATCATAAATCGAAATCGAAATTGAAGATTAGGCATCCCACATCTGAAACAAATACGAGGCAAGAAAATAATACTCCATAAGATTGAAATTTGTCCGGGAATTAGAGAAGATTGTTACCGATCGCGAGGCTTGGCCACTTCCGGTACCGACGTCCCAGGCAAGGTCGTGGCACGGTGTTTTCGAGGCGATGAACTCGAAGAGTTTGATCGGGTAATTGGGTCGGGCTGCCGCGTATTGCTCCGCTTGCTTTATGAATAACTTGGCCATTTCTTTCACTTTTTTTTTTCCTTCAACGCACAGAAAGCTTTAACTTGGGTTTTGAAGAATCCGATTATTATTAGCTTTCGGAGAGAGAAACGAGTCAAAGTTTCAGGTCCCATTGTTTGTATTGGATTTATTATTATTGACTATGAGATAAGCCCAAGTAGAATTAATGAATCACTCGGCCTGTTACAAAGTAAGCCCATATAGGTTGTAATCCGGAAATGAGGGTTTCTTGCAATCCAAGATAAGATATAGAGAGAATTAGGGCTGGGCATTTTAACCGTACCCGAACCCGACCCGAAAAACCCGATCTCAAACTAGAAAAATACCCGAACGGGTTTTAGTGTCTAGGTACTTCGGGTTTCGGGTAATACCCGACCCCAACCGAAACCCGAACTACAAACCCGAAGTAGCCAATTAACCCCCTTTGTTATACCCGAACAAATCTGAAATCGGAAATATGCTTAGTAAAGTTGTCGGGTTTTTTCCGGGTTTTGATCATAGTATGGGTAAAAATACCCGAACTTATCCAAAACAATAGTTATTTCGGTTATAACTAAACTCGAACCAAACCCGATTAGTAACGAACCGATGGTTTAAAATACCCGAACGGGTCCTCTGAGTCTAAACCCGAAGACCCGGAATAGCCGACCCGAATCCGAACGGATACCCGGACGCCCATGCCTAGACAGAATGTGCATCTGAAGAAGAGAGAATGTTGTGAATCGGTGAACTGGTAGAGTCTACTAACTCTTCCCTGTGAGCATCAATGCTCGCGGAGACAAGATGGTGTTGGGAGAACGACTAAGTTTCAATTTCGAAGACATCTCTCTCGTTGAAAACGGCTGGAGAAATTTCGGCTGGAGTTTCAGTGGCACTAACAAGACGTCCTTATGTGCCTTTGGTGGTGAACTAGGCGGGTTCTCGTGAGAGAACAAAGAGGCTTTTCTCAGGAACCAAGCAGAGAGAACAAGGACCAAACCATAAAAATAAAACTAAAGACAAGTACTAGTTTATAGTTCTTGGTGAGTGTTATTCGGGTTGATGGTTCTCATATATGGTGTTGTAATCTTTTGGTGTAAACTCATCGTTGATGGTAAATTTTGGGATACACCAGATAATTTCCAAAAGTTCTATTTCCAAATTATTCAAGTTCCCTACATCTATCTATTTTTTTTTTTTTGTTAATCATGAGAAATCTTAGGCTTTCTAGGCCCGGACTAATAAACTTGAGGTCCAACCAATCGGTGCACACCCACAATATGATAAGCAGAGCATTGGTAGCCAAACAGAATCGAACCCAGGGGTATGGCACATACCCATGCCAGCCAATTTGGCTACTACCACTAGGATAACCACGCTTGGTTTTCCCTACATCTATGTTTTGATTCGAACCGAACGATGAATTGTTGGTATAGAGTGTTAATTGGTATTTTGCGGGCTGTTAAGCTCATCAATTAACCACCTACAATATGCAATTAGAGAATGTGGTATAATTATAATAAAAGACCGTAATAAACTAATAAAATTAAAGACTTATTAACATTAAAATAAATATCTGATTATTATTTATATAAACAAATGTTATTATTATTATCTACCGGGTGGAGGTGGGAAATGGAAATTCGACTTCCTTTTAGTACGACAAGTGGTCTTCTCTAGGTCGTTTAAGATAAGACGGGTACAGCAGGGTGCATTGGGCTCGGCATAAGCTTGCAAGAAACAGTGGGTTCGGTCCTACAAAAGCATCGACGGAAAAATCATCAAAACAGTTCTTATAATGAGATTGAAGAGGCCATAGAATCTCAGCGTCAGAAACAGAATTCGATCGGAGATAAGAAGCTGAGGTAGGGAAGACACAACACATTCAAGGCGAAATTCTCAGCAAATGTAACATGGCATAAAATCAAAGATGAGCAGCCTAAAGTAGAATGGTTATGGTACAAAGGAGTATGGTTTACTTACGCAACTCCTAAGTACTCATTCCTTGTGTGGCTCATCATTCATAATAGGATGTCAACAAAAGATCGTATAAATTGCTGGAATCCCTACAACTAACATAGAGTGTGTTTTTTGCAAAAATCCTTTGGAGACACGAGACCACCTCTTCTTCTCTTGCAGATTTACGGCGGGGGGTCTGGTCAAGATTAGTCAAAATTTTGCTGGGAGATAAATTCACAAACGATTGGGCTGCTACAGTTAATCTTCTCTCCGATTCAACGCAAGATTCTACTCCACTTTTCTTGGTAAGATATGCTTTCCAAGCGGATGTACATTGTCTTTGGCGGGAACGAAATAGGAGATGTCATGGTGAACAACCGTCTACCACTCATCTCCTTGCTCGTTTTATAGACAAAGCCGTACGCAATCGAATATTATCAATTAAGAAGCTGGGAGGAAGCAAATCGAAGATGGGCTACAATGGTGGTTCGCCACTAGATAATATCTTTTTCAAAATTGGAAGTGTTCTAAATTTATGTTTTACGTTTCAAAACAAACTCGATATCTAAAACTTGGAGGCATTCATTGTACAAAAGTTTTTTGATGAATACAATTTTACATTCTTCAAAAAAAAAATGTTATTATTATTATCATTGTATATTTGATAATCAGACACATAAAATTGACGAAGAGAGGATGCTTATAAGATATAATGTGATGCATATTCATCACTTATTTCTCCCTATATACAACACCACAACGCAAAACAGAGACAATAACGCTTGGGACGAGACTATATAACATGATTTGGTCTCGGACCTGGGGATGTACGGGCTTTGGCCCATAAACTCATAATCATTCAAAAAAAAGAAAAAAAAAAGATTTTGAGGACAATGGTGAATACACCGGTTGAATCGGTCACTGCTTGAGCGAGGTTTGTGGCTTCGTTGGCACATACTAAGTTGACTATGGAACCGGAGACGGGAGGAGCTTTAGGGTCTCCGTTAAGGCTACACCTCACGACACCACGAATGTCAAATTCGCCGATATTTGATGCCGGTATAGAAATGAGTGAAGCCATGATCAGAAACATGGAGGGGAGGAACGAATCAAACCCAGTTCAAAAGAGACCGTTAACAAAAACGGCGTCGTTTTGCTAAAGGGGCGACAAAAAAGGAGATCTACGATTTCTCCGTTCTCGGCGCAGCACAACTGCCGATCTCGATGTCGGAGATTCCGACGGAGGGTCTGCGCGTTTCCGGAGCATCACAGCTGCCGATCTTGATGTCGGAGTTTCATACGGAGAGTCTACCGATCTCGGAGGAAAGACCGGCGTGTGTGAGAGAGGTGGGATCAGGGAACTTTGAGAAAGATGTGGTCATGGCTTCGGACAGCAAATCAGAGGAAGATATGGGGGAGATGAAGGGACATAAGGAAAATAAGGTGGTGCATCAGCCAACAAAGACGGTATCATGGGTTGGTGTTGTGCAGACAAACCCAAAAATGAAGAGATACGAGTATCAGGTGGAGGAGGTGAATGGAGTTTCTACAATCAAAGTACCGACAGAGGTAATGGAAAACTCTCCGCCTTTGTGGGAGGATTTACTAGTGGGGAAATTCTTAGACACGGCTCCATTTGTAGGGAAGATTCATGTGCTGGTCAACAAAATATGGCCACTAGCAGATAAATTGGTGAAGATTGATGTTTTTGTGGTAGATAGAACCACAGTAAAATTCCGAATCAAAGATGCGGTGGTAAGGAATAGGGTGTTGAAAAGAAAAATGTGGAACTTATGCAATGTTCATGTCATCGTATCAAAATGGAGTCCGGTTGCGGAGGAGATGCAACCAGAAATGAACTCAATTCCGCTTTGGGTAACGGTAAGGAATGTGCCTCGATCAATGTTTGCGTGGAAGGGTCTCTCTTTCTTGACTAGTCCTATTGGGGTACCAAAAAGTCTCCATCCAGAAACAGAGCTGTGCAAGAGTTTTGAAGTAGCTAGGGTGTTTGTCGAGGCTGATCTGACGAAAGCCCTACCAAGGTCTTATCAGTTTGAACTGAATAATGGTGAGCAGGTACTTGTTACATATGAGTACCCTTGGTTGCCAGCAAAATGCAGTGGATGTGACAAATGGGGACATAAGCTGGAGGAATGTGTTCTGAAGATGTCAGTTGGAGAAACTCCGAAAGAATCTCCACAAAAAAACAAAGTCATAGAGGTAATTGAAGCGAAAAATGGTTATACATTAACGGAACAAATGGAGAAGAACAACACCACCAGCAATGGTAAATTGGTAATGGACACAGGAATGGAGAAAATGGAGGTGTACCAGGAGGAAGGATGGAGTACACCAACTAATCTAGTAAAATCACCTTCAAAAGTGACGAGGGAATCAAAGTATGGGGAAGTAAGCATTCTAAATTCACGTTTTGCGGCACTGAATGAAAAAGGGGATCTAGGGGACGATCTTTTGGAAGAAAATTTGGAAGAGGGGGAAATTGGGGTAAACTCAAAAAATGGAGAATTGGAAGAGAAGAACGATGAGGTTGAAGTTAAAGGGAATGACCCAGGGAACAAGGATTCTCGAGACAACGAAAACAATTTGGAGCATGGTACGAGGCAATCTCGTAGACTTGCTGCAAAGGATGTTCAAAAAACCACAACTAAAACTACACAGTTCAATGCTAAGGATCTCCAAGGCATTTAAAGCAAAGGTCATTCTCGCAAAGCTAATTAGTATGTCGGGTTTCTTCTGGAATATGAGGGGATTTAACAAACGTAGTAAGCATAGAGTAGTCCGAGATTGGGTACAGAGAAGTGGTTTTGATTTTGGCTGTCTGATAGAAACAAAGGTTAAGGACAGAAAGGCAACAAAGGTTTGTTCGGAAGTGTTTAGCAATTGGTCTTATATGGCAAATTATGAACATCATAGACTTGGAAGATTATGGGTGGTATGGAAGCCAAATGTGCGAGTTACGCCAGTTTTTAAATCCTCACAAATCATATCTTGCTCAGTTGGTATGGAAGGAACGGATGAGGAGATACTGATCTCTTTTATTTATGCATCAAATACAGTGGAAGAAAGAAAAATTCTATGGGATGACTTAAAAACGCATCATGATTCACCAATGTTTAGTGGAAAAGGATGGCTCATATGTGGAGATTTTAATGAGATATTGGAGGGTGAGGAGCATTCTTTATTTGATACTGCTCCTACTGTACCCGTTGGAATGAGGGATTTTCAAGATATAGTGAGTTATTGTGAACTTACTGACTTGAGTTATCATGGGCCGAAATTTACTTGGTGTAACAAGAGAACATAGGGGGTAATAAGCAAGAAGCTGGATAGAGTTTTGGTTAACCAAGAATGGATTTCAAGATTTACACAATCTTATAGCGTGTTTGAGGCGGGGGGTTGCTCAGATCATACACGATGCCGGTTTTACCTAAAGGATGAGGAAGTAAAGGTAAAAAGGCCATTCAAGTTTACAAATACCATTGTCATTCCCAGGGTTTATGGATCAGATTTCAGAAGAATGGAGTTCATCTCAACCCTTATTCCTTTCGACATCTACACTACATAGATTCTCCAAGAAGTTGAAAGCTCTTAAACCACAAATTAGGAGCATGGGCCGTAAGATGTTGAGTGAGATTTCAAAGAAAACAAAAGAAGCATATCTCTTGCTTTGTCATCTCCAGCAGAAATCAATGTTGGATCCGACACCGGAAGCAGTGGAGCAGGAACGAGTTGTGTATGATCGATGGAGTCATTTGGTGGAGATTGAGGAGAGATATTTGAAACAGAAAGCAAAGCTGGTTTGGCTGAAAGTGGGAGATCAAAATAACAAAGTTTTTCACATAGCTGCAAAGATAAGGGAGACAAGAAACAACATAAGAGAAGTCTGTTGTGATGATGGAAGGAATGTATCGGATATGGAAAGTATTAAAAAAGAAGCTAAACGACATTTTCAGGATTTCATGAATACTATGCCTCCAGATTTTATCTCATGGTCGGTAGAAGAGTTGAAAGAAACTCTTGACTACCATTGTAGTAGTGAAGATCAGCTATCCCTGATAGAAGAGGTAACAGAGGAGGAGATAATAAAGGTGTTGTTTAAGATGAAAAAAGAGAAATCCCCAGGTCCCGATGGATTCACTCAGGAATTTTACACAGAGACTTGGTCTATAGTCGGACCGGAATTTGTGATGGCAATCCAATCGTTCTTCAAGCTCGGGTTCCTCCCAAAAGGAGTAAACTCCACAATTCTGGCTTTGATTCCAAAGAAGAAGGAGGCAAAAACAATGAAAGACTACAGACCTATATCATGTTGCAATGTGATTTACAAGGTAATCTCCAAGATTCTCGCAAATCGGCTTAAAAAAATTCTTCCCAAGTTCATTTTGTCGAATCAGTCCGCATTTATCAAAGACATATTAATGATGGAGAACCTTCTGCTGGCTACGGAACTGGTTCAAGATTACCACAAGGGTACAATCACTCCTAGATGTGCTATGAAGATAGACATATCCAAAGCTTTTGATTCGGTGCAGTGGGGATTTCTATTGAATACTCTAAGAGCCTTAAATATTCCGGAGAAGTATGTTCATTGGATAAATTTGTGTATCTCATCTGCTTCATTCTCAGTGCAAGTGAATGGAGAACTAGCTGGATACTTTGGAAGTAAAAGGGGGCTTAGGCAGGGATGCTCACTTTCTCCTTACCTGTTTGTTATTTGCATGAACGTGCTGTCAAAGAAATTGGAAAAAGCGGCTATGGATCAGAAGTTTGATAATCACCCCATGTGCAAAGAGTTGAATCTAACTCATTTATGTTTTGCTGATGATTTAATGGTTTTTGTGGAGGGTAACAAAAAATCAGTGGAAGGAGTTCTTAAGGTGTTTGATGATTTTGCGGTTCACTCTGGATTGAAGATTAGTCTAGAGAAATCCACAATCTATATGGCTGGGGTAAGAGATGAAATCAAAGAAGACATACTGGAAAGTTTCCCATTTGATTATGGAAATCTCCCAGTAAGATACTTGGGCCTCCCTCTTTTAACTCGAAAAATGACAGCAGGAGATTATCTCCCATTAATAGAGAAAATCAGAGCACAAATCACTTCTTGGTCAGCTCGACACTTATCATTCGGGGGTAGGCTACAACTATTAAGCTCAGTGGTGTTTAGCTTAACAAACTTTTGGATCTCTGCATTTAGGCTTCCAAAGTCTTGCATAAAGGAAATAAATAAACTGTGTTCAGCTTTTTTATGGTCAGGTCCGACTTTGAGCTCCACAAAAGCAAAGGTGACATGGAAGGTGGTATGTACGCCAAAAAGTGAAGGGGGGCTTGGCCTGCAGTCAATTGTGATAGCAAATAAGGTTAGTATGCTAAAGATTATTTGGAGATTGCTATCGAAAAAATCACTATGGGTGGATTGGGTGAAAAAGTATTTGCTACGAGGTGGTTCTTTCTGGTCGGTACAAGAGAATTCAACATTGGGTTCCTGGATATGGAAAAAATTATTGAAGTATAGAGAGGTGGCTAAGAGATTATATAGAGTTTAAATGATGAATGGCAAGTCAATTTCCTTCTGGTTTTGATCACTGGAGCTCACTAGGTTGCCTTTTTGAGGTTTTGGGGGCTCGGGGATGTATTGATATAGGAGTGTCGATCAATGCAACACTTGGCAATGTTTTAAACACACCACGACAGAGGAGACAAAGATACCCGGTACTTATGAAGGTTGAAGAAGAGTTAGTGGAAGCTCGAAACAAAAGGGTGGAGGCGAGAGAGGATATAGCTTTATGGATGTATAAGAATGGAAACTATACTAGAGAGTTCACCACGAAAGACACTTGGAGTAACATAAGAACTCAGAACCCGAAGTGGGACGCTCATCAGGGAATCTGGTTCCACAATGCAACTCCAAAGTATGCTTTTGTTACTTGGTTGGCAGCAAAAAACAGATTAGCCACAGGGGAAAGGATGGAGAGATGGAATATAAATGTTAACACAGCATGCTCCTTCTGTCCTGAGCAAAGGGAGACTAGAGAACATCTGTTTTTTAGTTGCCTATTTACTGAAAAGATTTGGAGAAAGTTGGTGGCTGGAATTCTGGGCACAAGCTATACGGCAAGCTGAATAGATATTTTCAGTATCTTAACAAGTATGGGGACAACTCATTCAAAATCCTTCATTGTGAAGTATGCTTTTCAAATGGCAATACACACCATCTGGAGTGAGAGAAATCGTAGAAGACATGGTGAAGAGCATTGCTCGGAACAACAACTGCTCAAGATCATGGATGTAACAATGAGGAATCGTTTGAGTACTATACGGAAGCAAGGGAAGAAACGCTTTGAAGATGGTTTAAGAGTGTGGTTTGCAACAACATGGAATTAGTTGTTTTCCAAGTTTTTGTGTTCAAAATTGAAGAGAAATAATAACACTTTCTTGTAAAAAGTTTTTTCTTGAATCAAATTAACATATTATTCAAAAAAAAAAAAACATGGAGGGGAGAAAAACATTTAATTTCAACATTTTTCTTTTCTTTCCCTGTATTTTGATTTGGTTTAGAGAATGGTTTTAAAGGTGGTGTGTGGCAAATAAATCATAAGAAGAGTGGGGGTATTTATATATGGGTATGCGAAATTTTTATAGACCAATGTAATATGTATTTTACCAAAGTCACATACACAGATGACCTGAATATTTATTTTCCCTTGTGATATTAATGTGTTTGTGTTCATTGCTTGCACGAGGGGATGATGTGAGTAACTAAATGAACTCTGATTGCATTAAAAATCCCCAAGGAAAAGGAAATGGAAATATGTATTTGTTTTAGAAAAGTTTGTGCTAGAAACAAGAAATTGTGGTGTAGTAGGTATTTTTTTGAGGGTTAGGAAGTAATCGTTAATTTTGATTAGTGGATGTGAATGGCTTCAAACGTACACGCGAGTAGTTTTGATTTGAGTTTTTTTGTTTAAAATTCGATTGATTTCGTTTTGGTTACTGGCCTTATAAAACCGAATAATCCGAATCAAAACCGAACTTTGTTGATTGGGAGAGGACAATTGCCAATTTCTGATAGGCTCGTCATAATTTACGTAGCCGAAATTTGTTTGTATTTAAACTAAGGAAAGGATATCTGAGCTTAAGTTAAGCAATGTCGAGAAAAATTCAAGAGAATCGATTCTTTTCTTTTTACACATTTTGCTCTTAATATTGATGTCGACTTTATACAATATAGCTGAAATGGGCTTTTATGGACTCTGCTTGGCCTAATATAATAAACTCAATCGGCCCAGGCTTCGGAGCAAGAAAAGTAGTGGAGATTACTCTCTTCTTCTTCTTTTTTCCTCAATTGGAAATTACTTTAGCAATTGTGAAAATACCCCTTTCTTTTTTCTTGCCACATTTTCTAACTATTATAAAAATATCAGTAGGTAGGTGGTAAATAGTTTTTAAAAAGCCATTAGTAAATAATTTAACTGATAGAACTTTAGAATAATGAAATTCCCACAATTGGAATGGTGAAGTGAGAGATCTGGAAATTGGTGAAAAAAGTCTATGAAAGTGACAACCAAATTTAATGGTAAATCCGCATTAAATCATGTCGAATTTCATTTGTCGGGCCATTATTATTTTACCTTTCTTTGGCCCCTCGATTTTTTTAAAAAAACTATCGCCAACTTTTTTCACCATTGACTCATTTATTTGATTTTACCTATAGAAAAATTATTTTCGAGTCATGTCCACAAATTCAACATTACCATATGTATCCTATTTTATTAAAGAAGAATGCTTATGATTGATTTAAAAAAAAAAAAAATTAATTCATGGATTTTTTTTTGATTTTTTTACATTGGATTCTAAATTGATCGACAGCATATCTGGAATCAAAAACATCTTTATAACACGTGAACCATAAGGTGCGAATATTTGTGGTACAATATTTAAATCGCTTAAAAGGGGTGGAGTAATTATAGGTACGATGGTATATTATCTTCGGGGGTACTGCAATTCAGTCAAATAGTAAACATTTAACTAATATGTTGTCAAAGACGAACATTAGTCTTTCATCTCCATGCTGGGACATAAACAATTAAACAGCATTTTGATGCCTCTCAAATGTTTAGCAAATTATAGTACCAATTTACAGTCATTGTTTTTTACATCAATGAAAGTATGTTTTCCTCTTTTCAAAAATTTCAAACTTTTGGGGTTAAATGACTTATTTCAATTAGTTATTATCCATTAAATATTTGCTGATGACATAGATAATGTTGTTAAATTTTCAAATACTAAACTTTCTTCGTTTGTTATGATATCTAACAATTCGAACTGTCCTTGAAAATTGTTTGGCCTTAATTTGTCTAGATATTTTTTCTTAGACCATTGTTTGATTTAAAAAGCATAGTAAGCTAGAAGAATGTCTTTGCATATATATATGTTGATAAGAAGATCGAAAAAAATGTTACGTAGAAATCAATCACACAAGTACGTGTTTCTTGTTATGATTTCCAATCAGACAAGTATATGTCTTGTCAAACAAAGAAGTTGAAGATACAAAAGAAAAAGAAATCCAGTAAGAAAATGAACGAAAAGAAGTTGACAAAAAAAATTATTATAAGGAAAATTTTGAGATGTTCCATTAGTGCACTTAAGTTTTTACTTTTACCGTAGATTTTTAGTCGAATCCAAATCTTGTTTTATGCAATGCACAGTGTAAATGATGACAGTGTAAAATGATGATAAAAACAAAATAAATAGTTAAATGAAAAATGATATTTAAGATGATGAAAAGACATGAAAGTCCCTGATAACAGAGATGATAGAGGATAGCAAAGCCCAATGGTCACAGTCAGTCATCACAGAAACAGAAAGTTTCAGGTGCCTCTCAACTCCAGCTCCCAAGTTTCAACTGCTATCTTCTCTCTCTCTTTCTCCCTCGATACTCTGAAACAAAAGGAATTTTGTGAGAGCTTTTGGCTCAACCCAAAGGTCTCTCACTCTCTCTTAGTTTTATGCAAAGGCTCACATTATTATGCATTTAACACTACTGAACATTTACATTGAGTGAAAGAGACGCATGCAAAGGAGACTAACACTTAAGCTCTAGGCCACAATCATGGCATGTGGAAGTCAGTGCTCCTACAACATAATTATTCACATTCCAACCGAATCATATTGGGAATGCATAAATCTACTGTTAATCAACTCGGTTATGAGAGCTTTAGTTTAGTATGTAACCCGTGAACATGGACGCTTTAAAAACACGACTAAAAGTTCTACTTGGTTTCTTATGTCATTGCAAAGAAAATCTGATGTAGATGGAGACCGTGAGATTAATTAAAATACTTTTATCATGAGATAGCCTATATTGATATATATATTTTTTCTTCCTATATGGAACAATATTAATTATTCTTATTGTGAACAGTAAATCAAGTTTTGTCTAACTATTATACGGTTTTTTTTTCTTCTAAAAAAGAGACCTTCACGTGACTAATGTATCAAAAAAATGTAAATACACAAACAGATCAACTATACTACTACTCCCTCTGTTTTATAAAAAAATGTTGTTTTGACATATTTCTCATAAATTAAGAAAAAATTAATTATAAAAATGTGCATTTACTTAATATAGCAGTAGTTAGATAAAAATAACTTAAATTCAAAATAAAAATATGAGATTTGGGTGAAGGGGGTTAAATATGAACTTTGTCTAACATATTAGATTGAAAATGTAAGACAATACACTTTGTGAAGAACAAAATAACTATAAAATACACTTTTTGTGAAACTGTATTTAGTACTCCCTCTAATTCAATTTAGCTGATGTTTAAAGATTTTACGCACAAATTAAAAAATCACATAAAATCATAAATGTTTGATTTTTTTCTAAATTAAAACATCATTTATTGTCTAATTAAAACACAATTCAACAAATGATAAAAAAGACTACAAAATATAAATGGTCAAAAATAAATATAAAATTTTAATTTTGCATTAAAAATATAAAACATCAATTAAAATAAAAGATTTTTTTTTTACTTAAACACCAACTAAATTGGATCGTTGGTTTCTTGGATTTCATCTTTTTAATTAATTGGATCTTCAGTTTTAGTTAATAGTAGAGGTGTGTGGCTGCAGAAGCTAGTCAAGTGATAGTGAGTTTATGACACGTGTCGAACGTTGAGACAAATTTGAAGTAACGGAGCCCGTTGAAAGTAACGATACGGGCCGTACCGTTCTGTTGTAAGCCGCTATTTTTGCATAACCGTATAACTAGGAAGAGACCTCTCATGCGAAGGATTAAAAGTTCATGTAATTAAATCCTAAAAAAAGGAAGATCGACAACAAAATAAATAGCGAATAATTAATTGTACTCCGTATAAAGATAAGTCGACAAAAAGTAACATAAAAATAAGAATATATATGAAATGCATCTCATTTTAATTCCACGCATATACATACGTGTATGTTGGTTTTGGTAGGTTTTTGATAAATAATTTGATAAAACGAGAATTACGTGAAGGACATTTTGCTAGCTTCGTTTAAGTTTTTCTAATTAGTGAAAAGTATACAAAAATACATGTAAGAAGAAGAAAAATAAATGTTCCAAGAAAAAATAAAAATAAGAGAGGAGGAGCAGAGAGAGGAAGAGATTGAGAGGTCACGTCATAGAAGTCAACATCACATCTCTTCACATGCAATAACACACACCATTGTCTTGTCTTGTCATAAATCTTTTTGCATCCCAACAAAATTTTAATCACATACTTAAATAATCTATCTATTCATACATGTTTTCATCTCTCTCATTTTTTAGATATGGTCTTCAAATTTCATGTGGGTACCTTTAGATCTTTCAACGCAAGACTTTAAGACTTTGAGGGCCGTTATGATTAAGTATATAATTATTATTATTATTTATTTTTTTGAACATTAAGTATATAATTATTTGCTGGCATAGTTTATATATCCATGTATTAAACCCTACGGTTGCTGTACTATTCTTAATTAACAGTTTGCAGAGGGTTACATATATATATTGAAACGATAAAAAGGGAAAATTTACCATTTATTTAGCATATTTAGTTTTCGAATATGAAGTTTTGATTCGGTTTATTTGGATTGAATATCCCTTATCAAACATACTAAAGATCTGCTCAAAACTTTGCTTTAACTGTTAAAAAAAAGCAACTCATGGTTACTGCTTCAACCTTCAGTTTTTGTTTTAAATTTTATCTCTTCTACAATTTTTTTTTGTTTTTGTGCATACGTTAAATCACCTGCAATCCTTAACAAACACTCCTTCTGTCGTATGCCACAAAGATTTAAGAATAGCAAGTTAGCAACCCATTACCTAGTAAATTCCAGCTTTTCTTCTCTACTTTTACATACACACATGCAATAAAAATACAATATATATATGTGAAATTGGAAACGAACTAAATGTCGTTTAGACAATGTTTTCCTGGTTCACAATAAATATTTTCAATGTAAATTTTAGCACAAAATACCTAATCTAGCATCAACTTAAAACTAACAATAAACAAATAAATAGGACATAATTCAAAGAATTAACTTGTTTAGGAGTATAATTCAATTTAATTTTTAATGTTTATTTATTTGTATAAAAAGTGTCAAAACGATATTTATTATCAATCAAAATGAATATGATAATTTTTATTTGTTAATGAAGATTGCATATTGTTAGCAATTGTAGTTAAGAAAGTAGTAATAAAAGCATCCCCAAGGGTGAGATACCCCAAAGGTATCTCATAAATATAATACTATTATTTTTAACAATTTTTTTTTTGAGAATTCCATCACAAAATTTTGCCACCATCGGTAGATATCCACAAAAGTATTTCATCAATATAATATTATTATTTTTAAAATTTTTTAAAATTTTAATAAAATTAATTTTGAAATATTTATAACATATCAAATTACATCTTAAATATATTCAATTATATTAATTATTTATATTATTTATAATAGTAAAATTAATAAAACCGTAAATATTAATAATGTTAATAAAATATTAATAATACAATACAT